>SSNU01003005.1:0-19929 GCA_012064415.1 Gyrodactylus bullatarudis
ATTTCATGATTTGTAAATTATTATCTTGAATGAATTTTTAACTAATATCATTTTTGAAGAATTACTACGGATGATGCTTCAAGAAATGTACATATGGCCCTAATATATCTTCTTTTAATTTTCTAAATGTATGAAGGAAATTATTGCTGATTTCAAAAAAAAGAATGATCAAAAGTTGATTTTAAGGATCACAATAAGACCGATTATCGTCATAAAAATTTAGATAAATTCGTCGTTTTTTAGGAATCAAAATTTCAATTAGAGAAAATGATCAAAAATTCGAAATTTAATTTTCACATGATGGTGAGGTGATTTCCAAAATCTGATTCAAGATATTTGATTTCCTTTTTATAATCGTGATCCTAAAAATCAAGACTTTAAGTTCAAAAAATGGAAATTTGACGCTAGTTTGAGATTTGAAATATACCATAATTTCCTTCGATAAAACTCGATTTTTTGATGAAAAAGTTGAGAATGTCGTAGTTAACTGATGTTTTAGAACTCTCGTGTCAAAACTGTGGAATTTTATTCTGAATTATTCCCAATCATATTTATTATTTTTTGCATATTTAGAAATATCCAAGATTTCCAGGTTATTTTTCATTTTCCTTATTTAACTCTTGCTAAATGTTCTAACTCTTCTTCATGAATTTATCAGACTTTTTTTTCTTCTACGACAGAATTGAAAGGCAAGAAAGGAATGAATAAATTGACAGTTTCATTCGTACAGCAGCAGTGTAAAAAAATGTCGATGAAGTTGACATGATTCACAAATTTTGCTCCATCGAGAAAGAGAAAAACAAAATACTTTTTTGACAAGAAGACAGATAATATTATTATTACAGTAGTCAGTAGTCTGACGTCATTTTAATAATACACACTAAATACATTTCTGTGCAATGACAGAATTGACGTTGTATTTATCATCATTACAATCCAGTAATTTGTAATTTTCAATGTATAAGGCTTATACTATAAGCAAAGAGTTATCACCCTGTATTTAGTAATAAAATAAAAATTAGACAATTTCCTAGTAATAAAAGTCAATTCATTCAGACGTGCAAATTTCCCTTTTTTACACTCGATCCTGCTTCTAGCACATAGCAAAGTGTTTACAATAAAATGTCATTTGTAGTAAAAATTATATGGGCAAGAGTTGATAGAGTGGGAATGGGGAGGCTGTTAAGGATGATTTGTACAGAGATGAATGTTACTTCAACTGCATTACATCAAGAGGAATGCATCAATCAAAATGGATAAGTATTTTTTTGAAGAAGAAATGTCTTAACTGTCAAGTTGCTTTTCATTCTCTAATGATGTTCTTGTATTACCAAATGAAAAAAATAAATAAATTATTCCCAATATAGCCACATGGAATATAGAGGTGAGAGGAACAGACTTGTGACTTTGAGCTCTTACATTTAAATAATATCCACAAACAGTCCACAAACATTCATTCAGGGTACATGTTTTACTGTGTATTACTCATTGACCAGTATATCGATGTAACAATTTGAATGAACGTTGTAAATACAGTAGTAGATGACACAAATATTGATTAATTCAACGAGATCCAAATTAGCAATCACATACTAGGCATTGTGATGCTTATAAAATTTCAGGTTGTAAAGAATTCATTAAGAATTTTCGCGTCAATTCGATTTTTAAATAATAAATAATGTATAGAATTGATAGTTTTATCGAAAAAGTTGGTACGAATATGAGGTTAAAAATTACGTCCTACCCTACTACTAAATAGGTAGTCAATCAAGACTTGAATTGTAATTTATACCTGACTGAGAAGCCCAATTGTTGAGATGACATATTTTCTTATGGAGAAATTGAGACAAGACTTGAGATGAAGGGGTGATGTTGGGAAAGATAACCAAGACACTGAATTGAATGAGTCAAATGTCAAACTGTCAAATTTTACATTGCGAAATGACAGAACTGGAGCAGCAAAAAAAAGAAATGACATTCTTCTCTACAAACCGACGCAAACCAGAGAGAAAGGGAATAGTGTATCATGAATTTAGCTCCAGTTTTATAGTTCATTCATCGAAAACGAGATAATAATAATAATTTATTAACAATACATGTGTTAAATTAATTTTTTTACATTATTATTCTTCATTATAAATGTTATTTTTAAGTTCTTTTTTAAATTCATTTAATCTCATATTTTTAATTGTTCTGTTTAATTTTTTGAAAATATTTTTACATTTATTAAAAATAGCAAGTTTCTTTAGCTGTCCGAATTCAGGAGTATTTGATCTCAGTCCTGAGCGGTTTGTGTTATATAATATTGATAATTTACTTTCATTTAATAAAAAGAACCTTTTTTCAATTAAACAGTAATAACGCTGGCATAACCTTTAGGGAAATCTATTATTTCAGCTCTATAATTCGTCAAACTAATTCAGAGGAAGTTGATATTTTTTCAAAATATTAATTTTTTTAAAACTGTTTTTTGAAAACCTACCTTTCAGGGTCATGAATAAGAAGTGAGAAAACTTCGAGTAGTGATACCCTTAGAATTCAAATATGTAATCGCAAAAACTGAGTTTAAGGCTCAAAACTTAATAGTAGAATTAGTTCTAGAATTTCAAAAAAACCTATTATTTTTTTACTCTACTTTTGTTTCAGAATTTGTATTTGTTTACCAATTCAAAATATTTTTCTCAAAGATACCAACAACAACCCACTGCCAGATAACAAAAATTTCCAAAACTTTGTCATTAATCAACATTCAATTGAGTTTTACCAATTTCTTTCTGAATCTGCAACAACACTTTATTGACAGCCAGAACTGAAGGACTGACATATACCGTGAATCTATCAGTTTAACACAATTTATGGTAAAATTTGGGGATTAAACATAATATTTAGCCATTTTTTATACTCCAAAATGAACTCTATATAATATTTTTACATCATTAGATTTAATATTTTTTCTATTTTAGAATGCAATAAAAACTATTCTTGTATCACTTTCTATAGTGAAGATACTGTATCTCCGTTAGTTGAACTAGTTGTCAAATAAAAATAGCACCGTTGGATAGAGGAGAAAATTTTATGTTTCTTGTCAGGTTTTTAATTTTTTATCAGAAAATCTTATTGAGTTGTTCGAAAATGAAAATCATCCAAGATTTTAAATAAAATCAATAATGATTCAACCCATGCCATATTCAAATCGAAAAAAAAGAATGAAAAGGAAGACTCCTCCCCACATAAATGTGAGAGAGACTAGAGTTAAATAAACAATGCAAGGATATCAAATCCCCCAGTTTATTTTCAAAGGCTTTTTTACCACATTACAAGCCTAATTTTAATTTAATTGTAATTTAATAGAAATTTTCTATCCTAACTAATTTACCACTGATTAATAATTATAATTAAAAGGGTTAATTCCAAAAGTAGCCCCAAAGTAGTCCCCTTTCTTTTTCTACAGATAGACCCATACAAGCCAGAAGACAAAATAGTCAGGTAGCAAGCGAACAACGTTATTGTCAATCTATGCCGAACAGCTCCCTGAAGAACTACTTGGTTCAAAATTATAATATAAGTTTCATTTAGTCAGTCATTTGAGGTTCGACTAGAGCTACTGTAAGAGAAATTTATTTTGCTTCAAAACTATTTAATAATTAATAGGTTTAATTCCAAAAGTAGCCCCAAAGGAGGAATAATCCTAAAACTAGCCCCATTCTAGAAATTTTCTCTCAGATTTAGCCCCAAATTTTTCCAAAATTAACCCCATCGTAATTTAGTCCACTTTTTTTTCCACCGCATGAGCTCTATTTTTGTATCAAACCTCTTACTTGTTCAATACCCATGCTCCTAGTTCATAAAAATTGGCGACATGGTCAATCATAACCTTGGCAAAGATTATAACTACAGAGAAAAGTGATATGATACCTCAATTTGACCCAATAAAAGTTCCATGCCGTATGACAAGCCCACCAACAGAAATTTCGTCGATGAAGTTCATAGCTCGTTTTCATTTAAGAAAAGAATGTTCACAAATCTTTTAGTTTTATTTGATTCATAGTTCAAATCTCAGCTTAAATTTTCTGACTCTTGGATTAAAGAGTATGAAGCAAAGATGGCTGTGCTCTACGTTGCAGTGCTCATCTAAAAACTCCTAATTCATTTTCATTTATAATAAAAATTATTACACGCAACTGTATGAGAAATTAGTTTTTATTATTATTTGATAATCTTTGAAAAATATGGAAAATATATCATTTACACTATTTTGAATATTTTTACCTTTCAGTGAACAGAAGTTTTTCTATGATCGTGAATAGTAGAGAACCGCTCTTCATCTAAAGATGTTCAGCCGAATACACAACTATTCTCAGAATTTAAAGCTAAGCTTGCAAATGTATTTAGAAATACTCTAACATTTCTGGAAGAGAAGGTAGATATCCTGCATGTTTTAGATGTATAATGCCTTAATCTAAAATAATATTAATTCACCCCATGTTCAAGTATTGACCCCCTCGAATTTTTTGAGGATTTCTACCTTTGATCTCAGATAGTTCTGAGAATAGACTTTAACATATTTAGAATCCTCTGTATTTGCTTAATACTGAAATCTGTTCGAGAATCGTAATGTTGTTAGTTTTAAAAATAGTGAATAGTAAAGGAAATCGAAATTGCCTTACATCATGTAAAAGTCTAAACTTCCATGCTGTGATTAAGTATGGTAATTTTCCTCCATATTGAATCTTCTGAGCTAGCTTTTTCGGAATATTCTATCTTCGACATGTATTACAGTTTAAAAGCAGTCTTTTTTGAGTAGTAGAAACTGGACAACTTCCTGATTGATGAATGAAATGACTAAGTGCTCAAATTATTTTTATTCACGTCAAGGAAAAAAAAATGAATCAAATTTTCCTCTGAATAGACGACGTAATGGTTGATTTATTTGAAGGAGGAAAAATTTCATCAATCATTCTCTCATCCCAAATTCAATTAGAGACAAGGAGTAGAAGAAGAGACTCAAATTAAGATTGATGGCATCACCAGAAATTGTAAAGAAAATCATAGATGTATCAACATTTTTGCTAGAATCTAGATCTTGGGTCAAGATCACCATTCAAACACCCTTACTATTTCATTATGAAAAACTCATGTAACTTTTTCCCAGCAATATTGCTAATCATGCTTTAAGAATTCAAAATTTCCATTATTCGAATTCTGATAAAAATGAGAATTTATTATTTTTACAAAAATATTTTTCTCCGGATAGCCAAGAACAAATTTATTTTTATTAGATAAAAATAAACGTACATTTTCATATACGTCCGGATAACTGGAAATATTCATCAATTAAAATTTTAACAAAAGAATTATATTTTAAAGAGATATAAGCAGAAGTCTCATTAGAGACTAGCATCCCTCGGCAGTTCTAGATAAGGCTGATAGTTGACTAATAGGGAGACTTCTTACTATCGACATACTCTAGCAGGATTGTATGTTAGGGAAAAATAAATTTCATCAATTAAAATTTTAACAAAAGAATTATATTTTAAAGAGATATGTACATTTCGCCAGGTCTCGTCAGTCTCAATTCCTGGTTCAATATTTAATAAAAATTGTTATAATGAAAAATCAGAGAAAAGTTTTACATTATGAGGGAAGATCCAAATCTGTGTATTCAAAAGAACTACACACACAATTTAGAACTACCATGGCTCTAGTTGAACCTCAAATGACTAACTCAATGAAAATGATTTCTGATGAGGGTGAAACTATAGAGTAAGTTCTCGCTTGGTCTTTGGATGTGCGAAATTTATTGTAAGTTTCATTGAGTTAGTCAATTGAGGTTCAGTTAGATCTACTGTATCAGAAATTTATTTTTGTTGAAATAAAAAAAAATTAAATCTGGTGCAAATTAGGCCATTTTACGAATTTCGAAAATATCCCAATCTTCCACTTTATTTTTGAGCTCAAAATTTTTATCAATTTCGAAGATTTAAAGCAGTTTGACGCTGGTATTTCGGATCAAGATTAGATGAAGAATTCAAATTTGGCCATAGAGGTTCAAGAAAATGTTTTACTTTTAAAATTTTTGGTCGTTCCCCTTCGACGAAAGGCATTGGAATCAACAGAAAATATTCAACTCAAAGTTGATGATAGATTAGTCATCACTAGGGCGGTAAATCGCAGAAAAAGTAGTATTTTAATACTAATTTATTTATATTTCTATTCTAATTGAAAATGAAATAATTTTGTATTCTTGTAAAGTATTCTTGAAAAAGTTCTTTCCACAATGGAATCCATTTCTACTGTCAACTAATTATTATATTGTCCAGGACTTGTTTCATATTTTGAATATTCAACTCTCAGCGAACTCCAGGCGGATTTTGTAAAACGCCAGAGACAAAAGAGAAGATAATGATTCAACTAACTAAATGCAAAGGCTTACTTCGACAGTTACTAAGTGAGAATTTTTTATCAAGTAGAGGAGTAAGGAAAAAATCGCAAATTTATTTTGGTTTCTAGCAATGTTAGAAATTAATTTTTTATATTTTTCGAATGAAGAAATGGAAAAAAGCAACATATCGAAAATCGCAAATTTACTGCCCTAGTCATCACTGATTAGTTAGTTTGAGATTCCCTATTGGATCAGAAAACTCCATAAGGATTCAAGGTGAGTTTTTTGTATTTCTTCAACTTGTTTGATTTTAAACATTAATTTCAAAGTTTACTCTCTTCCCTTCTACCACAAGAATGTTCATTATTAAATACAGTTTGTATAGAATGTTTCACGTTGGAAAAAATGCAGCGATTACAACAAGGGCTTAAGTCAATCAGTGTGAAACTGAAAAAAAAAAACAATTAAGTTCTTTATCATGATTAATCATCTTCAAAAGTAAAGAGGCTAGAGATGGAGGTGTACTTAATGTTAAAAAAAACTTTCCGATAAGAAGAGAATAGAAAAGTAAATAATACAAGTTATGTCGGACAATACATGGGGCAAAGTATTTTGAGTGATTTGTGAAAAAATAATTATGGCAAAACTTTAATATCCAAGAAAAGAAAAGATCAATTATTAATCCATTCAAGCTTAAAATAGTTAAATTTACAAAAGTTGAGTTTTTAGTGTAGTTCGAGCAGAGAGGTTTACCGTAATAATCGATATGATTTGGGCAAAATAATTCAAGATCTAATTCTGATCCGGGAGAACTTCTTTTGGCCACACTCCCACATTCAAATCGATAAAAGAATTTCAGTTCAAAGTTCAGATAAATGGGATTTTGCCACCTCATCGAAATATGAAAAATGACCATCCCTTTCTTAAAATTAATTTTGTGTTGCTTGCTCATAATCAGGATTCTGGTACGCTTTCTACTATAGATATGTAAAGACTAGCTGTGTACGTAAATTACAATGTATAATATATAATCTTTAAGATCTGAAATTTTCATCGAGGTCTAATAACATTAAAATAAATTAATACTTTTCATTGTACTTTGAAGTAGGTCTAGATATAATATATCGTATCGTATATTGAACGGGAAAAATAAGCTTAAAATAAGATGTCAGAACTGGTTTCTAGCCTATGCTTGATGTTATCTGTTGTGGTGTTTGAATATACGCCAAGCATATCCTTTAAAAGACCTATATGATTTGTATTATTAATCTGTTGTTTATCTTGTTTACCCATGAGCCAGATATTATAGTTCGCCCAACTTGATAAAGTCTACTCTTCTTACTTGCCCAATACCCATAGCCTAGTCCATAACATTATCTTTCATAATTAGAAAATAAATTCCCATAGTCTTTAACCCTTTCGGTGCCAACACTATTTCACAATTTTTATAAAAACCAAAATTTAGCTATAAAGATACCAAGTTATTTGGCCAAAAATATTACTAATGCAAGTTCACATTGTGGGCATCAAGGTTCAAAACAATTGGAAAATGGACATATATGTCCATCGGCACCGAAAGGGTTAATTATATAGAAGTTATTGAAAAATCTGAATATTCACTAATGAATGGAGATGTGATTTAACTCTATTATACAAACACAATTTTCATCCATAGCTTATTCGAGAGACGTAATAAACGGTAATCTCGGAAGATAACAATTTTATTTAAAATATAAACAGATTGCTACTTACAAGTATATTTCAAATAAGGAAAATAAAATAAAAGATGTTATCTAGTTAGAAATAAATTTAAAAATCAAAAAGTTGGAATAAATTTATATATATGGGCTAATTTTTAATATTTAGTATGATCTATTGGCTTGTAGGGGGAATGACGGATGCACAGATTTGTTGTTGACACTAAACTTGAGATGGAGAGTCTATGGGTGAGAAATAGTTTTTCTTTGAACGATGATTGTACACTGGCAATTGATTATTCTGGCCATATTGGACTGGTTGCACATTATTCGGACTATTGAAATGGGAATTATTTTCAGATAATAGAATTACATTAGCAGGGGGCAGTATTTCGACCTGAGTCTGCTCAGGGATCGTTTTCTCTTCCTCAACAGCAATACGTGGGGTAACAGAAACAGAAGAATTTTCAGGTTTGTCTTCTGGACTCCCCTGGGATTGAGCCTCTTTGAGGGTATTGAGTTGGGCTTGAAGTTTTTTGATTTCATCATTCTTGAGCGAGACGAAGCCTAACAAAATTTTATGATCGCTTTTCCATTTGGCTAGCTCCGACTCGACTGAAACAAGTTTTGCTTTTAATTTCTAAGGAGAAAAATTTAAAAAGATAAGTTTTATTTTGAAATATATATATTGAGGCTCAAAATCAAGCGTTTAATTCAATGTAGTTTGCATAAATTTCCACCTATAAATTCAAGTGTCTTTGAGAATTAACGAGATTCCAAGACTGTTTATGCTGAACAGAAAATTCAACTACACGAATTCGAATCTTGAACAGATGTCTGTCTCATTATTATTAGGTGATTTCATGATGAATTTTATATAAATTTTATTAACCAATTTCTTTACAGTGGTCCCTCGAGAGGGCACATTTTCGTTTTTTTAATCATAATTATATCTTTTTATCTGCTACACTTCTCCACCAGTTTTGGTGCTTGAGAAAGCATAGACCCTGTTTTTGACTCTTGAAACAGTTTTTTCTTATCAAGCTCTGTGGTAGTAAATGAGTTTGAAAGGATTTTCAGCCAAGGAATCCTTATTGATTTTTAATGTTTAAAGAGTCAAAAACAGGGTGTGTGCACCCAAACTGGTGGAGAAGTGTAGATGAGATCTATCTAATTTCTGATGAAAAATAATTAATTATATAAGGAGGTTTTTAAACCATCCATATGTGTGGATCATGTTTTCCTTCTGATTTGCCTGTCTGTTCTCTGATACAAAATTTTAGATGTCAATTTATTTAGTTTGAGATCACAGTTCCATGCCAATTAAAAAAAATAAACAGGAATTATTATTCTTTTGAGTAGGAGGTAGAACTTACATTGTTTTCTTCTAAAATCAATCGATTTTGATCAAGGGCGTCCTTGTTTAATTCTGGCTTTGGGGTTTGATTTGGAACTGAATCATTGTCCTCCAAATAAAAGTCATCTACAGATGTTCCCTTATCAACTTGGCAAACACTAATTGATTTATTTATTTCATCTAGAGAATGATAATTTCATTAAAAGAGTAGAATGTAAGTTTACAAATTGGACTCACATTCGAGGACTTTGAAAAGCTGAATGAACTGATAGTCGAATAGCAGTTCAGATGGATTCTTTGCTATTGGCTGAGGGTGTTGGGAAGACTTTATGAAGGCGTCTAATCGAGAGATTTGACTGATTCTCTCCAAAAGATTATCAATTTTAACTCGCATTTCAACTATTTTTATTATCTGAGACCTATGGAGTGAGATTGAAGTTTATTTCAAACTGTAGACTCTTTATAATAGTTTTAGTTTACGAAAAGTCATAGCCATTTTCATTTGTTAATCAAAGAATGAATAATATTAATATCGCCCTCTGATTGGTTGATAATTATTACTCATGTTCAACTATCTTTCACTGTGTTTTTCCCGTTACAACTGCTCTAGCTAAAAGAGACACCAAATCTCTACTTTTTCAACTTAAAACTGATCAAAACTAAAACTTGATGTCTCTATAGTAATAATTAATACTGTTTTTTTATACAACTTTTCTGGTGAAAATCTTAAAATTTCTTGAGGCTCTAGTAAAATATATGTCAATTAGGTATAAAGTCATAACTTGCCTATATTCCAATTTCGAATAGGATATACAAACACCAATGAGAAGAGCAGCTAAACTTCTGATCAGAGCTTCAGACTCATCATTGTCGACTGTTGCCACTTCCGCAATTAATAGGGTAATATTGGGGCTAAAGTTGATAGAGATTTTAAAAATTTTCAATTTTGTATAGGCAAATAAAGGAAAAACAAACCCAGGACTGTTTTTGTCAGTTTGACCGGAAGACAGAAAAACATCAATCGAATGTACGGAGTGTGAAAGCCAGGTGCACAGTAGTTGTAGGAGGCCAACTCTAGCTTGAAGAGTTGTTCCAGACTTGAGAAAAGAAACATCGAATATTTGTATAAGCACTAAGTAGAAATTACATTGTTTTTAGACATTAAACCTACTAGCTAAGTGTGGTCACTGGTTATTACTATATCCTTGTGAATCTAACTTGATGGAGATTGTCTTCTCACACCTAGATGTTAGAGTTCGGATAAGCAAGTGTCAATTCCATAAGAGAGTCAAATAATATTCAACTCACGGTGGCAGATGTATACGCGTTTCGTCCTTTTTAGGATGAGTCAGTACACCATAGCCTGGATTCGAACCCGGGTCTTCAACGTTGTGAGGCAACGCTTCTAACCACTAGGCCAGAACCCCCGTTCGTCTCCTATCACTCAACACTGCGATAGTATTGACACCACCTACACACTGGTTTTTTTTGAATAAGAACAAAGTAGAAATTACATTGTTTTTTTTAGACATTAAACCTACTAGCTAAGAGTTCGAATCCAGGCTATGGTGTACTGACGAGTCCTAATAAAGACGAAACGCGTATACATCTGCCAACGTGAGTTGAATATTATTTAACTCTCTTTTGGAATTGACACTTGCTTATCCGAACTCTAACATCTAGGTGTGAGAAGACAATCTCCATCAAGTTAGATTCACAAGGATATAGTAATAACCAGTGACCACACTTAGCTAGTAGGTTTAATGTCTAAAATCAAATATTTGTGATATTTGACTCAGTTTTCTCATTTTTATGTGTAAACTTGTAAATTAATTGAGGTACTGGCCGGACATTATCTATCAAGACACAGTTTAAATTCTCTCGATTTTCTACAACTCGATATGGAATTCATGATTTTTACAAAAATCTCGATTTTTTTATTTTTTAGAATTGGAATATGTTCAGGAACCATTTGAAGAAAAAACATCTGAGAAATATTATTTTTTAATAGTTTGATCTGGATTCCTAAAATTCTTTGATATATTCTAAGTCTTGAGGAAAAATTGGGATTTCTGTAAAAATCATAGAATCCCAACTTCATATCAACCAAGTTTACGTTCACTTTTCTATATATCAATTGTAGTAGGTGAAGAATATGAAAGTCATGAGAACTCATAGAATAAATCTTACAAAATGTGAAAATTTTATTGCTAACAGCGTTTAAGAGAGGAAATATGAGAATTAAAACGTGATATTTTATATTGAATGGGTTGAATAAGACATAAAAAACCACTTACTTGTTTAATCAAGTTGAAGCAATACTGAAGTAACGGTATTCGTGAATTATCAGCTGGCATCAAAACAGCAAGAGTAGAAAAGGTCTTTTTCAACTCGTTTGATTTGTGGATTATATGGGACAGGATTATGGAAGTGAACCAAATTGTAGTTGAGTCAGTACTAGATAGGCCGCCAACAATATTGGGGCCAATCTTGAAGTTGGCTGGATAAAAGTTTTTGGCCAATTAATTAACATAACTAATTAAAATTGATTTTGGAGAAATTCTCATTACCAGCTCTCTACAACCATCGACTAAAAAAGGACTCTTTAAAGGAATTAAAAACATTCAATAATTTACTCTGAAAAAAGTACACTCAAGACTTGAAAGGGATCCAATTAAAAGCTTGTAATCTCAGTGTTATATAATTTGTTGAACTTTAAGAAATACTGCCCTTTTTTCAAAGCAAAAGACAAAATAGTCAGGCAGCAAGCGAATAACGTTACGGTCAAACTGAGATAAATAACCATTTGTATTTTCTGTTAAAACTAAGAACATTGGCTTGTTTGTTATAAAGGGAATTTTGGAAAGAAATTCTGTTAGTTCAAGAGATAAAACCTTTGTTAATAAACAAGAGAATTTCAGGAAAAGGAAGTAGGCAAATTAGACGTATAATTTCAAAAATAATGCAGCTATATGGTGTGCATGAATTCGCAAGCCATGTGAAACTTTATTATCCTAAATTATTGCGAATTTCGCAATGAGAAAAGATAGATTATATTAGGTTTTGCGATAAGTAATGGGACTGATTACAAAAACTGATTTTATTGAAAGAAAATTTGAAAAAGATCAATTGGATATCAGTGAAAATAGTTTCCTGATGAAAAAGGGGATTAAATCCATTTTCTACCACATCTTTTGATTTGGAATTTTTGACCTTAAGAAAAGGTTCTAGAGATTTGAATTGGGAATTATCAGACGGAGCAAGATAAAGACTATTAGGGAAATGACCTATGAAATCAAAGTGCTCCTCCTAAAAAAAAGTTTTAATCTCTTTTCTGAAATGGGGTTTCGTGTTGTCCTGAAGAAAAATGAGCCTACAGAATCTCGGATATTTTTATCCAAGACAAAATGAAACGTGAATGCTTTAGAATGCTTAATTGAATCTTTAAAAAAAGATTTATGCATTTGAAAGTTCTCTGACGGCCTAATTCCCAAGCAATACGCCTATCTGACAATCTACCGAAAACCATTCTAATCAAAATACTCAAAAATATTGATGTTTTTAAATTCTAGAAATATCTAATAGGTTCAAACAAATAGAGTGATCAATAGAGCGTCAAAAATATGACCTAAAAAACTCATTTATAGGCGCTTATAAAAAGGCACTTATTCTTTTGGGTCATATTATATGACTTTTTAAATTGCCCTACTACTTATGGGTCAATGTTAATAAATAAGAAATTATTTGCTTTGGTTGGCAGTGCAAGATCACATATTACAATATAGATCTCCCGTTCTAGATTTTAGGAATACATTGGGTAAGTATTCGGTAAAATTCATTATTTATATGGTACTTGGTGTTGGAGTTTTTGGCATGGTTAAAATAATATAGAATGAAGCATCCTGCATGATGTAATCAAAATGTCAATCATGGGAAATCAAAGAATGAATGTGATTGGTCAATTAGATTAGGTATGGGTATATTCTATGCAAAGTATACATTATGTATGAATATGACTTATATGACTTTTTGATGCTCTAGTGATCAATTATCTTTCTAATGGTACCAAATTTTTTCGGATTCATATTAGTTTTGGAGGATAAATTTTTGTTAAAGTTGGAGTCCCATTACTTATCGCAAAACCTAATAGAATTAAAAATTAATTTTTTATTAGTAAATTGCATTACTTCCATATCGTTTTAGTCAACTTCCTTATTGAATTTCATATCTTCCTTCAATAATGACATTATAAAATACTATCCCTTAATTAATTTCATGAATTCCTCAATAAATTTAATATCTTCCTTTTACGAACTGCAAAAGGTAAGGATTGTATGTCAAAAACCATCTATAAAATTCATGCCCATAATTATTATACAGCTGATTAGCTAATTCAGAACATGTAATACTATTTCTTCATGATATTCATAAGAATCTCCATCAAGACTCTCTTATGAAATCGGTGTGAATCTTGACCCCATTCTCATCTTAAATATCATCAAAGTTGTTTTGTTAACAGATTAAGTTCGAAGTTTCTCCTAAAAAGTATGTCCCTAATGAATACAAAGTAATCTCCTTGAAAGCAACCTACTCGGAAATTACCATGCTCTGTGAGGTCGAAAACCTGAAGGAGTCGGAACTTGAAGGTTACAGAATAAATAAAAATCGTAGAAGACCATGTAAAAGCCGTAAGAAATCAAAAGCGTAATGAAATTTAGTTTTGAATAAAATTATTTCTTGTTATTTATAAAAATTATTTTCTATTGGAAAATTTTTTGGGTTCATTAGTGGAAAAATTTTTCCTTTGGGGTGATTTTTGAAGAAAAAAAATTAACCCTTAATTATAATGAAAAGTTAAAAAAATAAACCAGTCGTTATGATATCAACATTGCACCAAAATCCAGATGACAATGGACCTAAGCCGGATATTTCTTTATCAAATATTATAGCGAAACCAAAAGAGGCATAGACACATCAGACCAGCTTGTAACAAATTACTCCTGTAGAAGATCTACAAATAGATGGCCACTCACGATTTTTGGAGCATGCTTGACCTCGCTGCATATAATGCATATGTTTTATACAGCCTAAAATGGCCTGAATCGCTGAACAAAAAGAAATCTTCAAGAAGAGAATTCTTGAGTGTTTTGAGTACGCAGTTGATGAAGAAGCCAGAAAATATCCCCACAGAGAATAGAAAATGAAGCACAACTGAATTAGATAGAGCGAACCCAATCAATCGTCGCTGTTATATATGCCCAAATTCAGTCGATAGAAAGATGCAAAAATGCAAAAAGACCATTTGCAAGAGATTTATGATTTGTATCATCTTAAAATCTTTAATAATAAAATGAAATTATTCTTTCTATAATTCTTTCAGCATTACTAATATGAAAGAATTTCGAAAAATACTCAGAAAGCAATTTGGGATCTAAAAATATATATTTTTCGTGATTTTGCACGCAAGGGTTAAACACCAAACAATAAACCAGATATCAAAGAATATTTATCATTTTTGTACCAGATAATCATGATCGTTTTTTTCAATAAATCTCTTAATATATATATTTGTAAAATCAAAGTTGAAACTTTATTCTTTTAGCAATGGTTTTAACTTACTAGCGTTGGCAAAGAAACTGGCTGATATTCCCCTTTTGATTTCATCATTGTTATAAATTAAACAAGAATAACAGTAATGGGCAGCTAGTCTGACCGAGAATAATTGCTGTGAATTCAAGAGCGCTCGTAAAATAACAAATTGTACAGAGATGTCCCCAATAACATGATTGGCCAAAATCTTTTGGCCCGTAGCTAAATTTCTCACCATCTCTCCAGATGTAATGATTACTTCAGTATGAATTTCCGTGGGTATACCAACTGTTAGGATGAGATCACATAGCTTCTTTAACAGGCCATCTGTGAGCATGTGTTGTTGGTTAGTCTGAAAATACAAAGAATTTTTAGAAATACACCATTCGAGAATTTAGGAAAAGTGTTGAATTCTTCCTTTTATTCGTATATTTTAGGATAAAAAACTAACCTGGCATTGTATGAGGGGTGAAACGAGAGATCTAATGATTTTAAACATCGATTGAACATTGACTACTTTCTGTCTGGCCCAGCCAACTGAACTCCTTTGAGCATTAGCGTCACTATTGAAAAAGGTGACAATTTTCTTGATAAAGTTATTCTCCCTAAAATTGACTTGATTCTGAATATTCATTTGAATCAGTTGGTGAAGGAGAAGTAGACAATCTTCGACTACCCCAGAACCATCGCTTTGATCTTCATTTTCAAGGCATCGGAAGATATAGGTGAAAGTATTTTCGAATGCCACAATTCTCTGAATATTTTTATTATTGCAGGTTAATTCAATGAGGAGGAGGATAGCTGAATTTCTCAAAGGCTCCAAAGGACATGCCAAAAGATCAACAATTCTAGAAATTCCATTAGGTGTCTTTAAAATGGCATCTTGAGACTCACGGCGGCAATTACGAATTATCTCAATGAGTAATTTTATCACTTCCATCCTCAGAGTCATATCATAATAATCTATAAAATCAATGAGAATTTTTATGTTATTCTGATCCTTGAGTAACATTTCTGTGAACTGATGACCAATATCTGATGGAAGGTTGGAGTTGGTTCCCTCTTTAGTCTCTTTTATTGTGTTGTAAAGAATGTCAAGAGCATAACAGCAAATTTCTACATCTTCACTGAATAAAAAGAATTTTATCTAAAATTTACATTGAAATTATTGAAATAAATTAATCTGCGATAGAAAACAAAAGAAAAATAAAGCAATTCAAAAACTCACGAATATTTCGCCAAAGTTTCTGAGCAAATAAAAATAGCTTGACTACCAACTTCAACACGATAGTCTTTAGAGAGACTTTTGAGTGCTCTCAAGGCATCACGACGATCTTCAAGACGAAAGCTGTTACGAAATCTCTCTGACAAGCGCTCGATCTACAACATGAATTTGAATTTTATTACCGTTTCATGAACAGAGTCAATAGATACAGATTCATTGTTTTGTAAAAATCTCTTTAGTATATCCATTCTTCCAACGTCGAATTTAGTTATTTGTAATTGATAGGAAACAAAACAAAACAAAGTATAAACTAAACTTGCTTATATTAAAGTTGATTTCTAACTTTTAAATTTGAAAAATAATTTTACAAAAATTGTGAATTATATCGCACTTATTTCATTAAGCTCGACATGTCTCAAAAATCACTATCGACTTACATGAACATAGAGGATTTTACTTATAAAAAGCCGAATTATAACAAATCATTCATGATTTTCAGTGTTATATGTGTTTTTCTTGTGATATTTATGATTCTAATTCTCGTTTACTTGGTGAAATCAAACAATGTTTACTTCAATATATTCTCAAAAAACACTCCTGTCATTCTGATTAGCTTTGGCGGCTGGCGACATGATTATTTGACTGAATCAAAAGAAAAATTGGGTTCCGAATCTTTTCCAAACCTTGATAAATTTGTCAACGAAGGTTCTACAATACGTAGAATAAAAAATGTTTTCCCGACACAATGTCTTCCAAATCACCAGAGCATGATTACTGGACTTTATCCTGAATCCCATGGAATAATTTCAGATAAAATCTACCTGACAAAGCAATCCAAATTCTTAGATTCGGAAAATCAGACTAGTTTAGATTTTGATGACTGGATAAAAACTCAAGACGAAACAGATCTGAATAAACTCCCGATTTGGGTCGAGGCTCAAAAGAAAAATCTCAAAGTGGGTACATTACTTTGGCCTTTGACAGATCATAGGGTAGATGATGAACAACCTTTCCAGACAGTAACACAATTCGGGATTCTCAATGGAGACAATGGCATGTCAATAAGAAAAAGATTTGACATTCTAACTAATTGGCTTACCTCTGAGGATTATAAGCTTGACTTGGTCCTAGCTTATTTTGATCAATTAACGCAAATTGGATATGAGTATGGTCCAAACTCGAATAAAATTGTGGAGGAAATCAAATATATAGATAATGAATTGGGAATATTTCTTGATAGAATCAAAGAAAAAGATCTTGATCTCAATATTATCATAACTTCAGATCATGGAATGATTGAAACACATGAAGAGAACACAATTGACCTGAAAAAGTGCATTCATTTAAATTCCTTGATATTTTCAATCGAAAATACAGTTGCATTTGCATACATTAATCCGGGATGTAAGTTTTTTTGTAAATTTTAATTTTTTTAAATTTTACTGTACTATTGTCATTTTTTACAAGGAAAATCCCTAAATTATGGGCGGGTTTATGATTATGAAAATCTTGAGAATTGATTCACAAGAAATCAAATTGGTTTAATCAATAAAACTGGAGATTAAAATAATTAAAGGGCTAGTCCAAAGCCAGAGAAATATAAGCTAATTTAATAATAGCTTATAAAGAATAAATGTATTCAAAAAAAACTTTGAACCAGTATTAGCTTGGATTCATTTACTTTTTTGATCGTCCCAAATTAAATAACAAGATTCTAAATCTTTAACGGATCTAAAAAAATAACCATTATAACTTGCATAATATTGTATTTAATTGTAAATACTTAAAAGCAAAAGAATAGATTTGAATGTTTTTATACTGCTTTAGTTGATTTGGATGTAACATATAGAAAACTAAGATTTTGTCACAAGAATCTAAAAGCATTCAAATTGGAAGAGATGCCACATTCGGAAAACTTCAATGAGAGAAATGAAAGAATGCCAGATATTGTTTTGATGCCTGATCATGGATGGACTCTTTGTAGTGAGATTTGTAAAAGAAAAGGTGAGTGATAATGATTCAGGTAAAAAGAATGATATAAAACTATAATGTTTATAATGAAGCGAAGAAACAGAAATAATATAATACTATAGTAGAAATATAATAGTATAAATATTTAAAAGAAGGATTCGAAATGAATTTTTTTTTGAAAAATTGACTATTTAAAACAGTAACTCTATAATTTAAATTGAAATAGACAATTATTGTCCTAAAACTTTCCAATTGTGCGAATTTCGCACTGCGAAAGTTTAGAAGACATGAAATAAATTCAAGAAGTCGAAACTAATTCACAATACTAATATATTGAAGAAAAAGTGTTGATTTATATATGCAGAGAAGAATGCATGAAACAGAGCGGAAAGAAATTCTTATCGATATGAACAATATATATGGATATGATAAAGAAAATCGACTAAATTAAATCGAAATTAGAGCTCTTCTTCGCCACGCTTCTGCTCAATGCTTGCCGAAACATAAACTCTCCACGTTCACTCTACCCACTAGCGCTCTTCAACGCAAGCTTCCTCCCTTTCCATGTATTCTTCCTTTGCCCAGTACTACTCAATAGTAGCAGCACAGCCTGACAACTACGGTAGCCCCGGTGTGAGTCGTGCGACTGTGCGAACCGAGTAAGGTTATTGGGAAAAGGCTCGCGGGCAGCTTGCCAAGGTTTCGTTGAGTCCTGTCCAATTTTTTTCAAGGGAGCTTCGCAGAGATTTGACGAACTAACACAAATAAAGCAAGGTCAAACAGATTCATAAACTTACTTGGCACTGGGTTCAAGGTGATCAGCGATGCCTTGACCCCAGGTGGAGGCCTGTCATTGCACACCGACAGGTTGAAGCCTGCGACGGACACAAATGTGTTCGCTCGGGTGCGTAATTTTTGCGAGTGGGGATTTCATAGTCCCTTTTACGAACAAAGAATAACACAACCATCCAGGCCATGCTTGAACACACACCAACCCCCGTACTCGCTCAGTCAACAGGACTAGTATGGGCCTGATTCGGTGTTATACCTGCTCTGGGTCCGTTGTCTTTTCCATCCCTATTCTTGTACAATGCTTGCCTCAGTCGCAGATGGTTTACTCCCTTACATGAGCATTTCTGTCTCTCTGGTGTTACTAACAAGTAGAAGAGTAGGGTACGAGTACTAGGATTCAAGAACAGGACTAAACGATCTCGAGCAAGACACATCGTTGTCACGGGATGGTCGTTTAAATTAATTTTCTCGGCTTTGCTGCAATTTCTTCTCAGTTATTTGCTAGAGGGCGGCAGAGGAAAAAGGACTTGATGAAAATACAGAATATTTAGTAGCAAAATAATAAACTTACCTGGCACCGGGTTCAGGGTGATCAACAATGCCTTGACCCCAGGTGGAGGCTCGTCATTGCACACCGACGGGTTGAAGCCTGCGACGGACACAAATGTGTTCGCTCGGGTGCATAATTTTTGCGAGTGGGAACCTCTGGTTCCCTATAATCAACAAAGAGAATCAACAGCTCTCAAATTACGAGTGCTTAATTTGCCATCACGCATTACTCCTCGGTCCAATCGAAATTAGAGCTCTTCTTCGCCACGCTTCTGCTCAATGCTTGCCGAAACATAAACTCTCCACGTTCACTCTACCCACTAGCGCTCTTCAACGCAAGCTTCCTCCCTTTCCATGTATTCTTCCT
>SSNU01003043.1:0-18411 GCA_012064415.1 Gyrodactylus bullatarudis
TTATTACATTTAAAAAGACTACAAGATCCAGATTTATTTCATTCTATTGATCAGATTAACTTACATTTATTTTGTACACATTATTTTATATTTATATTTCAATATAAGGCTTTATCTAACAAAAAAATGGAAGTTGCAGGAATAGAGGGTTAGGATTAGAATCATCAAGCATCTTGTCTTTCTCTTTTATTCGGGCGTGTTTTCTGATGAATTCTTTTGGGTAAGCACATTGTTCAAATTTCGCGAAGACCTTTTTCTGTTCTTTTTCCTGAAGATGGGTTGAAACTACACGGTAGATCTTCAAGAATTCGCTTCTCATAAGGCCTCTTTTGGTTTCGATGGGACTAAAACTGGTGTAAGGCATGTACTGCATAGGGAGAGATGAAGCTTTCGGTGCTTGGGCATTTTTCAATGGAAGCCTTGTCATTCATATACATCACTCATAAATGTTTTTTCTCTTAGAACTTAATAATAAATTTGAATTTAATAATAGTAATTCTAGTGTATTTAGCAAAAAACATATTAAATAAACATTTAAATAGTTTTTATTTCGAAATAAACCAGCAATAGTCACTCAATATGCCTTCCTTATTTTCGCCAAGAAACTGATCTTGACTGATTATCAGAAACTGAATTTCGACAATTCCTGATGGAAACGTTCGCCGTGCTGATCTGTGGTTTGGTTTATCTTCAGGAAACTTATCAAAATGTCTCCATAATAGATGGACTTTGTAACTCATATGGACATTAATCGTTCTGAAACAACGAATAAGATTACCTATTTTTCCTCTTGTTCCATTCCTTCTGTCGTAAGTTAAAACTGAAAAAAACATCTGCCATTGCTTTTTAAGCTTTAGTTTGGGGGGCATTTAACTTTTCTTGAAAGCCTTGATCGTTTTTAATTTTGTCTAATTGCGGCCCAATGAAGGCCCCCTTCTCTGCTTTTGCATAGCTGACCTTGTACTTGTCGGATCTATATCTATGGTGTACATCAGAAAGACTCTTTACAAACTGAGCAAAGACCCCCAGTTTCAAGTGGAGAACTGGTAAAATAATTCTTGTTGTATCAATAAGAGGTTCAGCGAACCTTGACTTATCATCCTCAATACTTCGCGGGGGCCAGTCACGTATCAAATAATGATTAATGTCATCTCTTGAGTGCCATAGACAAAAACAACATGGGAACCCCGAGTAACCTCCACTTATACCATTCAATAATGAAACCATCTTTAAATCGGTCACAACAATCCACGCTTTTTGATTGACTTTTAAAAAATTTTCATGGAATCATAAGTCTCCTTGTGCTTTTCTGAGTTTCCTATCGGAATATTTGGATAGGAATAGTCCGTGTGCATTAAAGTGGCCTTAAGATTAGCATTTGAACCATCGATGAATAATTTTCAATCAGTTTCCACGTATGGAATATTGAGTTTGGTAAATAAATTTGGGATATTTTGACATTATATAAAGTCTTGATCAGCGGTGAAAAATTCTCTAAATTCTTGGTCCCTTGTGCGATATATTGACGATTTTACACGCTCTTTAGCAATTTTTCGTTCTTTCATTAATTTGACTAAGAGCTCAGACTTTCTCTTTGACAGATCTAATATCTTAATGATGTAATCAATATCCTTTAGGTCAGCTGCTCTCTCTATAACCTTGTTGAATCCTATTGATGCTGATTCTGATAGAGCGGTATTTGAATTCTCATCAAAAGCAATTTGATTTCGGATTAGAGGAACTTTGTATAAGCAAAATTTAGCTGAGAGTAGATCACTGGGATAAAAAATTTGACCCCTGCCTGGTTTGATAAAAGTTTTACAGAAGTAGCAATCGTCGGGGTGATATGTATATAAATTTCATGCATGAAAAAATTCATCTTTTGAATTCAAAAAAATGGAAATTTTAGCAGTTTTTGAGTAATAACCAGGCCGTAAAATAATTTTGAGAAAAAAACGAAAGTCACCATGATGATCAGCGTTAAAAACTGAACACGATATGTAAATTTCAGCCTGGTTGATTCTTAAGTGTTGCACCGTGTAATTAAACATCATTTTTTATAGGTGTTTTTGGTGACGAAGGATAAGTGCTTAAGTCTTTTAGTATATCTAATTGGATGCTGTAGAGTTGCTTGTTCTTCGTTTTCACTCATTACAGATCTCATCAGACTTTTATTAAACACAGAGTTAGAAAATCTTCATTAAGATCGAACGTAGAATTGGAGTTTTGAAGTTAAAGTTATATACAAAAGCTATTCAAAATCATTACAAATAGATTTACCCAAGTGTATCTGGCTTTCAATATAATAATAATATGATCTTTTGTCCGGGGATTAAACTCTTTAGGTTTTATATCTGTCAGTTTCCACTCTGAATCAATTTTGATTTTTGAATTATGTTAAATGAAATAAACATAAATAAATAATATGTAATAGTAACCCAGCAACCCCAAATGATCGCAAACGTTTCTTTTCACAGCCCGGATTAATAACCTCAACCCCAAATCGAAAAAGGAACCCCTCTACATCACCCCAGAAACACAAAACAAAAAGGAAGAAGGGCAAAAAAGTGCCTGACGACAACCAGAAAATATACAACTTCCTTCCTCCCCTAAAAAGGTGGGAAGACTAATCGGAGATCTCATTGGTCAACATCAAAACAATACCCCCATTGGCCAAAAACCCTAGAGTGAATATCAGCTATTGGTCAGACTATACTGTGCTATATTTTTCTTGTATGTATATATATTTATCAAAAGTCGGTGTAAGGTCTGAAGAGAGCCGACGAAAATAAAAGCTTTTGTTCACCTCAAAAAACCTCTCGTCTTTCTATCCAGCATGACTGATGGTCGGCAACCTCAGAATATGTAATGTGTTTCATAATTTACAATTGTTCTTTTTATGAATATAGAAATTAGTATTTTTGTAAATAAGCATTAAGTTCTTTTTCATTCAAATGTTCATGAATTAAAAACGTTTTAAAAATCATTTTCAACTTTGAGGAAAATAATTACAAAAATATGTCAAGTTCAGCATTAAATGCATACAAATGTTCTTTATATTTCATAATTCTTCATTAAGTATTCTTTTCATGGTATTTTTAATAATTTATTAATTGATTATTAAAGTTTATGTTCATGGAAATAGTTATAATTTGGGAAAATAAATTGGGTAAAAATAGATAAGTTCACCATAAGGATTGTTCATCATTTGTGAGTTAGATCTCGCAATGCGCAGAAGTCACACATCTTCCCTTTGACATAAGACTCAGCGTGTATCAAATTTATAAGCTAGTAAAGAAACAATTCAAACATGTATGGCAGGTATAGACGCGTTTCGTCCGTATTGAGAATCCTCAGTATACCGTAGCCGAGAATCGAACCAGGGTCATGAACAACTATAACGAAATTTGGTCACGAGACGTAAATTTTTATCCTCTATTGAATGGTGTAAGTCTCAAGAGAAAATTATCATGGATAACAAAGTTATTGTATTTCAGTTATAAAGGATCCTAGAAAAATATTTTTTATACCTTAAGAAAGAAATAATAGAAAATTTTCTATAAAATGATGTTTAATTATATTATATTCTTGAGAAATTGAAGAGAATTGATCCTAAAAGTTGAGAGTGAATCAAAGGGATAATGATAATTTTAGCTTTAATTTCATTGGTCGGAATTATACTTGAATATCATCGGTCAATGAAAAGAGAGGTATGAGTAACAGATTCATTAGCTTGTATATTTATTTCGAGGCGTTATTAATCCAATTAACTATATTGAATATAAAATTTTTCATTTCATTTCAAATCTTTACAGTTCCGACGGTATAGAAATACTCTGATTCATTTGGTTGCGAATATTTGAATGAATTGTTAATTGTTCTAAATGAAGTGTGCAAAAAAGTCAATCATGCTACAATAAACTTACGTGTGATGTCTATTGGTCATCCGCCTAAGATAGATTTATTTAATAATTTGATTTTTGAAAATTGAAAGTACACCAGTGGCATAAATTAATTTATAAATGGAAGAATAGGTTAATGATATTACACGGAGGAAATAAAAAAATAAATTTTTAGATATATTGATATTTTTTTCAGGGTTTGTGCAGAATTTTCCACAGATTCCAAAAATCTAATTTTTATAAAAATGTATCAAAAAATAATAAAAATTTCGCAAAAATCTGAAATTTAAAAAAATCCCAAATTAGATCTCATATTTCTTCAAATTACTTGTCTAAAACGCAATTACACAATTAAATCAGCTCATTAAAAAGAACGGAAAATTCTGCGTCTAATAAGGTATATTTCAATATGACGCGAAAAAATTTCTTTTTAAAACCAGCCGTTATACTTTGAGTAACTGTAAAAACTCACGAAAATTGTCATATATTTCGGGTTTGTAAACTCGATAGAGCTCATATTTTTCATAAATCTTGGACTCTTAAGACTATATCCTATGCAAAATTTTGTGCTCTTTCTAATGGTCATATTTATTTTTTGATATCTTGTGAAATTCAAATAGATATGTACGGTTTAAGTCAATGGATGGAGGGGTCTCTCAATTGTGAAAGCACTATTCTTATTTTGTTTAATTTTAGGGCAGAGGAAGAAAAAATATTCATTCCATCTACTCGAATTCTATTGGCTCATCAATGTGATAGTTTAAGGTTTGGCATTAGATACAATCTCTGGTCATCATGTATTGAACTGACTATAACTTTTTAATTTTCACATTGATGACTCCTGTTGTATGACGTCATCCATATGAGGTCTTTCAACTTAAAAACTACTAGAGACCCCCTTTTTAGAAAACAAACATCATGAGCAAACTCTCCTCCTTTTATCATGAACGCTGAGCAAATAAAAATACATCTCCTTTCGGGAATAGGAGCAAAAGGTGGGATTGTCTTTGAATGAAAATTTAGTACCCCGTTGAAATCGATTCCCACCTCTCAAGAAAGGTTACTACGAAGGAACACAAGCATGTTGAAAAAAATGAAAGAGGAAAGTAAGCAAATCTCAAGATTTGCGATTTCTAAAAGAGAATGTCTCTAGCAGTTTTTATGTGGAATGACCTCATACAACTGGAGTCACCAATGTGAAGATTGAAAAGCTAACTTGGATCTAAAACTTGAGGGAACCAGATTTTATTCTGTATCGAATGGTGCTAATTTCATAGGGATCAAACGAAAATAAATTAACTTTGTTTTGGCTAAAGAAAAATGCTGAATTTAAGGCTCAAAATGATAAAAAATAACTTATATATGGCCAAAACAAAATTTCACCTAATTTCTAAAAAAATATAAATTTCATACTCTTACTTAAGTAATAAAACAAAAAAGTCCTATATTTTTTAGACGGTTCGGTGTATATATTTTTTTCTCCTTTTCCTTTATTTTTGTGAATCATAACTATTTTCGTATGAAATTGCTAATTGTCGAACAGAACCTATGAATTGTTCAATAAATATTCATTTCATATAAAATTCACTGTTGCTATTTATTGAAGATTTTTGGGGTTTTTTTCAGATTACATTATTTTCTCATTTCCATTCATGATTCTTTAGACAAGTCAATATATATTACGACAGATTTCTTTTTATTCTTGTTAAGAAGTGACACATAGTTTAAGAAATTGAAAATATTAGTCTCACAGGATTTGCCTCTACAGAATCCATGTTGATCAGGATCTATTTTCTGTATGTCAATTATACCAAGGATTTTAATGAAAAGAATTGAGTCAATGATTTGCATAAGTGTGTTTTGTAGAGTTATAGGTCTAAATTCATCACTATTGGGTTTAGGAATAGGAATAAATTTAGCGAGTAACATATAATCAGGAGTTATATTATTAAAAAATAATGGTTGCAAAAGTTTGTAAAAACTATGAATAAAATTCACGTGACTGCTTGTAAGTATATTGACACTAATTTTATAAAATTCTTTAGTGTTTTTATTTTTGAATTTTCTTAATAATTTGTTAAACTCAGAAAAACTCATAAAGGTATTATTATGATAACCTGAGCATGAATCACAGTGGGTAAATGCTTGGGTGGCTATTGGAATAAAATTTTTGAAAGTTGACATGAAGATATTTTGTAAGGCTTCACATGTCATATTATTTTTGTTATTATTTTCCGCATTTTTCTTATTTGAGAATTTAAAATATTTATTGAGATAGAAATAACCTTGTTTGGGTTTACTGGTATCTCAGTTTCTTTTCAATTCTATCATATTCAAGATTGTAGAGTTCCTTGATCTGATTGTGTGTATTCATCATCATTTCAACAGATCGAGACATAGACAAGCATTTAGTGAGCTTATTTTTAAGAGTGATGTGTTTCTTGTGAACTAAGTTATCAAGATTAACTCTTTCTTTTTTAATCGTAGACAATGAGTAAATTCTGGAATATTGCTCAAGAAAATTTTTAATATTTAGTAGGTTTTTACTAATATTCGAGACAGCTTTTATCATGTTAAAATCTGTAAACTCGAAGTATTCGTTGGTATCAGTTTTATGTTTAAAGATTTCGACATTAGAAAAAGTTAGTTTGGCAAAAACTCCTGAGTGATCTATATAATAATATCAAATTCAAATAATGTATTTTTTTCAATTAATATGCAATCAAGTATGTTGTTTAGTCTGGTAGGTATATTGATTATTTGGTTTAATCCTAAATTAAATAGATATAATCCTATAAGAGTCTTAGGATGATTCCAATCTTCATGAGGAAGATTGAGATCACCAAGTATAATGAGTTCAGTCTCAACATATTTATCAATTATATTATCAATGTAACTCATAAGGATAGAGTCATCAGTGGTTGTGTTGTTAGGTCTTCTATAAACTAGGACTATATTTATTGTTTTCGTGTCGGACAGTTTAATAACACAGTTTAAGAGCTCATTCTTGTTAACTGAAGAGGTATTAAATGATGTAAGGTTGAAAGTGTCTTTAAAAATAATAAAACTCCACCATGTTTATCACCAATTCTATCGGATCTAATAAATTTATAGCCTTCTTAATGAAGACAATGGTCAGAATGAGATTCATGTAGCCGTGTCTCAGTAAAACACTAAAAATCATATTGTGTATTCAGAATAAAACTTTTTAAGAGAAGCTATACAGAAAGAAGAGATCTTATATTTTGTAGAAAGAAAGTGATAGTTGATAAAAAGGCAACACAGTTAATCAAAGGTGTATTAGTTATTTGTACTCGCATTATGATTGTCATTATTAGACCGATAATTTTGAAGGGTGACGGTAATCAAAATGATATAAATGCAAATGAACTTGGTTTATTGTGGTAAAATGATTTTTATGTGTTATCAAAATCTGAAAAAAATAGTTCATCTGAGAGATTCCGGAAGCTCAATAAATAAACTAATCTTTTCAGTAAAGAGAAATAAATTTTAAGTTATAACTATCATTTAAAATTAATTTAAGAAATTTTTATATTTCTCACTGAACTAAGCCTCGCCTAAAAATTTCAACTCTTCTTATTTATTTTTATGCAGAATAATAATTTTCATAAGTATTTAGACGAACTGAATGAGTTTCACAATTTTTTCTTACAGAGCAATCAATCGAATTCCTAACTATCCCATCAGCACCATCGACTATCTGTCCTATATATTCATGGTATCAAGTTATTATTGATGATTCAATCTGATTTGAACACAAAAAAGAGGAAAAGCATGTAGCTTCTCTCCAGTATCCCAGCTTTATTGTGAGAAATCTGAAATATCCCCTCTAATGCTAGGAGGAAACAAAGATCTTAGTGATAAGCTATTAACTTCTATTTAGCATTGGACTCAAATCAGCAGATCTTATTGAATAATTTTAATTCGTTTTATATGTTAAAGGGAATCATGTAAGAACAGAGATTTGTAAATGAACTGAACAAATAACACACCTGGGTAATCTGTGAATGGATGAAAAGAAAAATTTAATAAGCAATGTGAATCATCTGTTTAAAATTCTTTTTTTTCTTATAGAAATATTAGTATAAATCTAAAAACAAAAGTAAATTAAAGTTCAATCCATCAAATCAAGAATTTACTGCTGATTCTTTTAATAATTATTGTAAATATCTAATTACACTATTTATACAAAACATGTCTAGTTATTCAATATATCAGGTAAATAATTAGGTAACTTTTAAATAATGTATGTCGAATAAACTCACTTGCCATCTGGTTCACTTTCAAAAAAGTTTGATCAAGAAGCGACTTTCTAAATAGGTTTTCTCCTGATTATTAGTTGAAATTGTAATTGTCTTCTCTTGCCCAACTCTTCAGAAAAACTTTCAGAGCCTGATAGAAGTGAACATAGCCCAAAGAGTGTGTTTCTAATGAGTAAGAATTCATGAAGAAAAGCGATGTCAGGCTTGTTATAAGAATAGCGCTTTATTTCGTCGCTTACTCATCAGCTTTCACATGCCAGATTTATATTTAAAAAATACGAGAATAGATGAAAATAGATCTGTTCAGAAATTAGCCATCAAACCACTTGTCATACCTAGAGGAACTTTGTAAACAATAGACATGAATGAAGAGAACAGAGAGAAACTAGCTAATTCCCAACCTTCAACCAGATCCAGATCAAGAAAAAGGAATATGGCGGAAGCAAACCAAGATCAGAAAAAGTTTACCTGATACTTTTTTCAATATTAATACTAATAAAACTTAGATAATCCATTTTCAAAAATCAAACTCAAACGATTATTTCTCATGAAATCCTCTTCAGCATGATCTATTCTATTGAAAGACCTTATACAAACGTACAAAAAAATAGTATACACACACACATGGTAACTCTCCCATAACCAAATGTACTTGCATAATACCAACACCCAGAAAACTACAGATAAATACCAAAAGCAAGCACACACACTCACCTTCAAGAAGGCGAACAAAATCTTGCTAATGTGTTTTTTTTCTTTCTTTCTTTGATAAATAGTTGGTACATATATGATAACTAGTATCAAAGCATCTGTAATTTACAGTCAGGCATTATACCTTATGAAGATAAATAGTATTTTGTTACAATCTGTTCATTACTTTCTCTTCATTTATATTGTTTCTCTTCCTGAAACTATCACTTTATATCAGTTAATCGTTCATTATGAATTACATTTAATCTACATGTCCCTTTTTTTACATACATGATATTTCAAGCTACTTTCAACAAATTAGTTTGTGACTGGTAAATTTTATCTTTTTAATTCTAATGATCAGTGAAGACTTTGATATTTATGAAGAGTCGGTTGAGAAGAATAAAAAGGAAGGAATATGAAAAATGATTAGCAAAACAATAAATATCTTCACAAGAAATATTTAAGTTATTTGATTTACTGCAAATTTTGATACTAGTATACATGTAGCTTCGTCTAAAATATACAATAAGAAAAATCTGGTAATGTATATAAATTTAATAAAAATAACTTCTTTTCTTTTTTTTCCTTTTTTGTTAGTTTATAAATCTGGTTTTAATTTCTTTAGAGGACTCTTTCAAGTTTTTTCTCTTCAAGGAGTTTGGTAGTCTATCAAAGTGTTACATCGATTAACAATTCTGTAGCGTTCTCTAAGTCTAGAGATTCTCTGGGGCCTCAGGGATTTTCTAATAAGTATGAGACTTTTTATATCTCTTCGAATTTTGATAGACTCTGAAGGTTGACCAAGTTGTTTTTTGTACTGGGCAGATAGTTTATTTCGAAAAATTCTGGCGACTCTCAGAAACTTCTTGGACCATTTTTTCTGGGTTCCAACATCCAGAGCAGAACTCGACAACAGATCGGGCCACCATTTTGTATAAGAATACCTTTATAAAGTCATTTTTGATACATTTGTGTATTTGTATACATCTGCTGACATAAGACCTGTAGATTTTCTTATAATGTTCTGTAAAATCAAGAAAATTATTGTATTTAACGAACTAAATCACGAACTTTTTTATGTTTGAGAGATGTCCAGAGACATCGGCTTTGAGCTGAGTAACCGATGCTGGAGTAAGTGATGCCAAAATTTTCACAAATAAGGGCCTTTATTTCGGGAATACTCATCAGTGTGATACATGCCATATATATAATGTTTAATGTTAATGTTCATATTAAATGTTACCAGGTAGGAGTAGAATATTGTTATTTCAAATAGGATAATAGTTAATTATAATTAATATGTAGGGTGTAAATAATGTTCATTTGAAAAAGATCGTAGTGTGAAACAGATAATTATAGATTCTTTATTGTGTTGCCCGGTAGAAATCAGTAATTTGTTGATTCATTTCCAGTTCCTCTCTCTTTCTTTTTCTAAGGGGAGGTTGGGATGATTGACGTACTTCTTCTGGATGCAGAGGTTGGGCTTCTGTTTGTTGATAAGGTAGGCTTTTGCTGCTTTTAATGCGTAGACATTGTTTCCGGTTGGTTTATAGATAATTTCAAAGTTCTGGTTGGAAACATTTGCCTTGCATGTCTTCAAGTGCTCTCTCACTGCAGTCTGGCCAGTGTAGAGGTGTTCCTCTATTCTATCTTCTAGTCGTCTTATTGTTTGATCAATATATTCAGATTTGCAATTGCAGGTGAATTTGTAGACAACATGGCTTTGTTTTGTCTTATCAATAGGGTCTTTAGCTTTATTGGTAAGCATTCTGTAGGTTTGGAAGGTCATCCAGAGGTTTCCTTCTGGGTAAGTTTAAGACCTCGTTTATCCTATTTTGGATCAGTGTTGATGCCTTTTCTCCTTTGTATGGTAAGCGTAAGTAGACAACTTCGCCATCAGTTTCTTTCGGTTTTCTCCTTGGTGCGTACATCATCGAGAGCCTGTCATTGATCAGTTCGATTGGGTAGTCATTAGAGAGAATTATGCATATCAATTTTTCCATTTCTTCCTCCCATGCTGATTCTGAGATTATTATACGAGTTCGCTACGCCAGGGCTGTCACTAGTCCTCTTTTCACTTTCATTGGTACGAAGGAGTTGAAGTTGAGCATTTTCCCTGTGAATGTGTTCTTTCTGAGTAGACCTCTTGTGATTGAGCCATCTAGGTTTTTCGAAAATTTCACATCTAGGAAAAGTTAGACTGTTCTCATTTTCTTTCTCCATGGTAAAGTTGATCTTATCATTAACCTGATTAAATTCTGTTTATAAATTATTAATGTCAAGATTATTATTGGCAATTATAAAATTATCATCGATGCATTTTTCTCACCTAATTTGCTGCCAATTTGAACTTAGACTGGTTTTGTTTCACGTAGTCATATACAAAATCAATTGTCTCCTTCAATGGTACATTGGTGAATAAGGATTCAACATCAAAGGCTAACATTATTTCTCCTATCGTATTGATGTCTTTGACTTTTTCCACAAAGTCGAATGTGTCAATCAGGAAATGCTTACATAGGGCAATTTTCATAGGTTGAAGGATTTTGACTAACCATTTTGCTATTTTGCTCGTCGGAGATCGGCTCATGTCAAGTATTGGCCTCAAGGGGACTTCTGGGTTGTTCTGGTTCTTATCCACCTTATGGACTTTAGGTAATCCATATAATCTATTCGTCATGCTGTCCGTACTTCTCAGGTCCAGATATGTTTCTTTATCTTTGTTGTTCATCATTAACTTTAGATCATCATTGACTCTTTTCTCGAAGGTTTTAGGGTTGTGGTCTTTAAGTTTGGTTCTATTATCCTATTTGAAATAACAATATTCTACTCCTACCTGGTAACAGGTTGAAGCCAATCAACTTGTAACATTATAACCAATAACATCCATTCCCTACTCCTGTTTAAACATTATATGTATGGCATGTATCACACTGATGAGTATGCCCGAAATAACGGCCCTTATTTGTGAAAATTTTGGCATCACTTTCTTCTTACTCCAAAAAATCTTTTTTATGTTTCTTTGAGTAATACTGCTCCTATTTCCGTTTAATATGCATCTGCTTGTATTATACAGGTGAATGTCCTGTAAAGTGAGAAGAGAGAATTAAAATCCAACTTTTCCCCGTTTATATAGGGCAAATTTCACTCGAATATTATTGGTTCCCTGTAAGGACCAATCAGAATCGAGGATTGCTCATGGGGAAAATAAGGTGTTATTTTCTCCCTTCTCTACAATAATGCCTAAGAACGCTCAAGAAATGAGTTTTTATTATATTTGATTTCAATAGATATGAAGATATTATTTTTCTCTATCATATGATATAATTCTTTTCGAGAAATAACTTGAAATAATAAAATAAAAAATTTGATAAAATATTAGAGTAAAACTCATATTATTAGAAAACTGATTCATCCTGCAAATTTATAATGCTCAGTGGATCATTACAATGAATTCATGGGTGTTCAAAGTTCTGTCATGCTCCTTTTCGATTTCAAAATTAAAATTCAATCTTTAAACCTTAATCTGACAAAATTCATGATGATTCATTCTTTCACAATATGTCTAGTGTAGACTTTAACATGGGCATTGATGCCCCTCCCCCATCCGTATCCACACATTCATGTAATAAGTAATATGTGTAGAAAGGAAAATTTAGTATTCACATACAGACAATCATTTCACACAACATATGATGGGGTACTCTAGTTCAGATCCCCTTTACTTTTCTTGATATCTTACGAACTAATCGTGCGTCAATATACTCTTCAACTAAACAGCATAGGTTTTCAATACTCATGTTTCTTTACCTATTGTTCTAAGTGTAGATTTAAAAAAATTACAAATAGAAAATAAATTTTCATATTGTAAAGTCATACACCGAAGAATTGAGAATAGGATATGCATTACAAAAATTTAATTTGTTCATTACATCAGCCGATCCATTCAATTCTCTTTATTTTAAATGGTTTACAACAAGCTCTATATTTGGAAAATTAGAAAGAAGATTATATTAAAGCCATATGTACATTTCATAAAGCATCATCAGTGGCAATACTTTAAAAATGATAGAAGTTAAGAATTCATTGAAGATAATAATTTACAAATTATGAAAGAAATAGTGAACGTCGAAGAAAATCAGAATATAATGAGCTAAAAAAACACCACAACTCTCCAATAAGTAGCAACAGTGGAGAGAAAAGTGAAAAAACTCACATAGGCCAAGGTAGTTGAAGATTATAAGAATAGTTTTTTTGAACACATAAGTTTGGTTTGTATAGATTTATGAAGAATTTCTCCTTCACCCAAACGTCTGTACTGTCATCCCCTGCATTTTTGTATAAAATTGAAAAGTTTGAAATTGAAACTTTATGTCCGTCTTGTCTTAGATGCCTGGTCACCGCTGTGTCTTTCTTAAGATGATCGTTCCCTCTAGTTGATAACTTTCTAGTTGTACGACCTATATATGTAGCTCCACAGTCACATTGGAATTTATAAATCAATAGAGTCTTCTCTTCAGGTCTCAGTAAATCTTTCTGAATCAAATTGAACAATCTCTGAGTTTTAAATACAATTTTCAATTGTATGTTGTTATAATATTGATCGATGAGACTTGTCAACTTTCTCCTTAAAACATTACTTAAACCATCTCCTTTGAAATTAAGTTTCATGAAAATCATGGTTTTCTCAACTTCATCTGTGTTTTCAACGACATCTCTATCGACTGTTAAGTTGATAAATTTGTCCACAAATTTATTAGGATAACCGTTTTCCATCAAACACAACTTCAAATTCTCTATTTCTTTAGGTATTTCCTCTGGACTCACTATTCTTCTTATCCTCTTTCCTAGGCCAATTACTAAACCAAATTTATGTGAAACAGGACTAAAAATGGCATAATGGAGATATGTACCATTGTCAGTCTTTTTCTTGAAAATGTTTCTTTGAATTGACCCATCTTCTTTTCTGGTAAGTTTCACATCTAAGAAGCTTAAAATAATATTAGATTCTTTTTTCATAGTAAACTTAATATTTGGATGAAAAGAGTTCATCTTTAAGAAAAAATCATCTGATGATACGTTAGCCGTCATCAAAATAAAAGTGTCATCGACATATCTGATGTAAACATCAGTAAAAGAATTGATTGTTTCAGACATTTTATTTAGTTCTAACCAGCCTAAGAAGATATCAGCTAAAAGAGGTCTATATCGGATCCAAGTAACAAGAATATGATCCTGCCAATTCCCTAAGATTTTCAAATTGACACTTATACTTAAAAGGGTTAAAAAAATTCGTTCCTATGTATCATTTTGAGAAATTTCATTCGATGTTAATTTGTATCAGAGTATCTATTATGTCTGTTACTCTATTCGGGAATCTTGGAACCGATTCCGATAATTCTAGTCTGACGACTCGGTGTTCTTTGTCCACTTTTTTAGAAAAGAAGACACCAGTGATCTTTGGAAAAATAAGTGTACATCTGTTTACCGATTAACTCTTCAGTGTTGAAAACAACATTAAATTTGATTGAATACTTTCGTTGATTTTAAATAGAAAATCGAAAAAATGCTTAAGTATTTTGAACTCATTTTTTACAAGAGTTAGACGAAAATCTGTTAACTTGCAATTCGAGAAACTTATTGAGTATTCAGTCACTCTGTTGAAACTTGAAACTCTGATTGTGATTAAAAAAATCATTTTGATCACGGTAAGAATCAGCTCTCATATAGAAGAAACAGACAATTTAGTCATAATCCAGGTTTAGGCACGCCATCAATTTTTCAAGCTTCATGAGATCCTTAAGAAATAAGTTAGAAAAAAACTTACATTGCTTTTAGACAATTAACCTACTAGCAAAGTGTGGTCATTGGTAATAACTATATCCATATGAACTCTAACTTGATGGAGATTGTCTTCTCACACCTAAGTCACTCACGTTGGCAGATGTAAACGCGTTTCGTCCTTATTAGGACTCGTCAGTAGACCATATCCAGGATTCGAACCCAGGTCTTCAACGTTGTGGGGCAACGCTTCTGACTACTAGGCCAGAACCCCCGTACGTCTCCTATTATGCTTTTTACCAATTTCACTAAGAAAGAGGTCGCCACTTTCCATCTCATGAATAACTTGTAGTTTTTGGTCGTTAAAGAAAGGCATTGTGAGTAAAAGTAATGAGTTTCGAAAACCCTGAGCATTATAAATTTGCAGGATGAATCAGTTTTCTAATAATATGAGTTTTACTCTAATATTTTATCAAATTTTTTATTTTATTATTTCAAGTTATTTCTCGAAAAGAATTATATCATATGATAGAGAAAAATAATATCTTCATATCTATTGAAATCAAATATAATAAAAACTCATTTCTTGAGCGTTCTTAGGCATTATTGTAGAGAAGGGAGAAAATAACACCTTATTTTCCCCATGAGCAATCCTCGATTCTGATTGGTCCTTACAGGGAACCAATAATATTCGAATGAAATTTGCCCTATATAAACGGGGAAAAGTTGGATTTTTATTTATCTCTTTAATGGCTTGTCTGAGTGTCTTTTCATATTCTGAAACAATTTTAAGAAATCATCTATTTAGAAATCAGTTCATTATTATTATTATCATAGGTCAGCCTCTTGTATTATTCTATTCTCTCATCTGATTGGACAAAACTGATAGGTATGAGATCATGAAATTATATAAATAGTAATTTGTTTTTTGACAAACTTGTCGTACCACTGAAGAAGGCGTGTGAAGACACCGTCGAAACGTTTGGATGACCATGGCTGAGAATTCTAATATTGACCTAAGTTTTAATAAATTTTATTATAAAACTAATTTTAGATCATTTTTCACTGATTCAGAAATCAGTTCATTTTTCCAATATTCTTTCCATCTCCTTTCTAGTTTCTGGCATTGGGTGATTTAATATTTCATATTTTTTTTCTTCTTGCATGATGTTATTCCCTCTTTGGATATCTTGTGGCTAAAAAATTTTATTTCTTTTACTTTAAATCTGCATTTTTCCATGCTTAATGTTAAATTTTCAGATACTAATTTCGATTATACGAAATCAATGTGTTTTATGTTTGTTCTTATTCAGTTTCGCTGAATATTAATAAATACGATATGCGATTGCAAAATATATGTTTAAGATTAATCTGTCCATGTATTGTTGCCATGTACAACCAGCATTACATAATACAAAATGCATACCTGCCCATTCGAGTAGACCGATTGTTGTTTTTATTGTTGTTTAAACTATATATTCTTCTTTTATTTTTATTTGATGAAATGCTTTTCTGCAATCTATGGTTGAGTAATATTCACAATCTTGAAGATCAAATTGCACTTTTATGAGGCTTCCATTTTATTCTTGGAGCAGTTAGAAAACAAATTCTGTGTCTGGAAAACGTCCTCAGAAATCTGGATACGTAACCCTGTAAACTTGATTGATTTTCATTTGAAAAGTTGCTGCTATCTTATCTCATTTGTACAGCAAACTCAAAATCATATTCTCACCTTCCTGTTCCTTTGGTTTCCCTTTAATCGTATCAAGTTTTGAAAGACGGTCGTTGATCAATTCAATTGGATAATAATTCGAAAATTCTGATTAGGTCTTTCTAGTTCACTTTCCAATACAGATTCCGATACAAATCTGCTGATCCTCTTGGCAAGAGCTGTTATCAGGCCTAGCTTTACCTTCACGGGGAAAAATTCGGTTTAATTTCCAAAGAGACTTTAGCTAATTTATATCGCTCTATCTCAAGAATGTTCATTGTCATCTCAAAATATAAATTTCATTTTAAAGAAATGTCTCACTCATATGACCTTTGATACGAAAGTATAATGAGAATCAATAAACAAAACAAATATTTAATTATTTTAAAAATCCACAAAAGTATCATCGGTAAAACAATTAAAAATCAAAAGCTTTTATACAAAAAAAAATTTTCCGGCTCACGGAATGAAACTACGTAATTTGAAGTTATTTCGTTTCGATTCAACTCATTAACTCTTCAGGATGATCAAGAGGCAATGATTTTCCAGCTAGTACTCTCTAGCTTCGAGATCAACAGGTTAATGATTCTACATTGGTGTTAGTCATTTTTATGCTTGGTTGTATGTCTGGAGGGTTATTCTCTTCATAAGGAAATCAAAAATATGACCCAATTAATCGAAATACTAGAAAATTTGATAATTTAAGATACTTTTGAAACATTTTGAGGCCCTAATGTCGATATTACCAACCGACGATTGGAAATCGTTCCTTTGAATTAACTCACTGGTTTCCAACTTGTCTGAGAATTTCAAGATCTTTTAATATTGAATATGAGTGATCTGATACAGCTCTAATGGAATACCAATTATGTACACAAATAGAGCGAAGAAGTAATTTCTATCACCTCGATTGGATTTCGAGGAATTGGAAGCTGCAGTTTTCGGAAAAAGATAAGCGTGAAGATATATTTAAAGGGAAAGCAACGATCGCACCCTCAAGACAGTAGCCAAGTGATACTCAGTATTCGCTCGATCCAGATTGAGCATATATGTATATTTGTATATTCGAACAAAAAATATCTGAAATCATCTAAAGAAATATCTAAAAAATTAAGATTTTTTTCTGATTATTTTATAGACAGTTTTATCATTGATGCTTCTATAATTTAAAAGGTAACTTCGGACTCAACTTGGTGGTAGCGAATGGGAAAACTAATCAACTTCTAAATGTATCAACCTTTTTCTGTTTCATTATAAAACATTATAAGCCCAAATAAAAGATAGATTTCTCGGGAAATTAAAAAAAATTGTATTACTCTAGTGTATGGAACTCTTAACGCAGAAAGAGTCTGATGCATATTAAACATTCATTCATTTAAGATATTAACATTCAAATTGTAGCAAGGACTCACGAGTATCCAGCTCTGGAGTAAAAAAACGAGTTTTAGCTAATTCATATTTCATGTGATCTGAAGAGTTTCGTTTTGGCGAAAGAGAAAAACACCTCTCATTGTGAAAATCCATATTATTTGACTCTCTTATGGAATTAACACTTGCTTATCCGAATTTCTAACATATAGGTGTGAGAAGACAATCTCCATCAAGTTAGAGTTCATATGGATACTGTAATTACCAGTGACCACTCCATTTTCATACGGTCTTGAGTCGTTTCTAGGATTTCAAGATTGCATTGAACATTCGAGTATGGATTGTCTAAGCGTTAAAAAAACATTGCAAACATATATATGAATTTGGAAATCGAGCTTGTGATATTCAACATTCATTTTCAATGTGTAAAACTAACCAAATTATAGCGAGGACTCACGAGTATCCAGGTCTGGAGTAAAAGTCATTGAATTGTAACTTGTTCATTTTGTGAAGGTATCAAGGGTTTCCAGGGCTCGTGTCGCAAGAGAATGAAACTACGTAATTTGAAGTTATTTCGTTTCGATTCAACTCATTAACTCTTCAGGATGATCAAGAGGCAATGATTTTCCAGCTAGTACTCTCTAGCTTCGAGATCAACAGGTTAATGATTCTA
>SSNU01003011.1:0-17004 GCA_012064415.1 Gyrodactylus bullatarudis
AAGAAATAATGACAAGGAAGACTGTCTTGATTTACTGAACTTCCAACTAAATTTATCAGATGATTTAATCAAACAAGGCTTCGCAGAAATGAAGAAGTTTAAAATTCCCGTATCTGAAGAAGAAGGAAAAAGTCTTAGGAAAAGTAATGAATCAATGCTTCAATTGTCCTGTGAGTCAGTTGCTTCTATGAAACATCTCCCAGCCAGAGTTGAGAATCCCAATTCACGCAAAGGCTGTTCAATCTGCAAAAGAAAGATATCTACCTATTGTATAACTTGTAACATGTTTTATTGTATTTCAAATGAAGAAAGCTGCTTTGTAATAGCTCACTCTTGAATAAATGCTGTTTATTCTGTATATTTTTGTTGATTTCATATAAAAATTAAACAGTTAAAAATTGTTACCCTTAAGGGCCGTTTGGACATATATGTCCATTAAAATATCTAGTGGAAGAAGTTGGAATTCAAAAATTTCGTTTTTCTAAATTTTATCAAAAAAAATATTCTAAGAAACATGCAAAAAGAATTAGAAAGCTATCTTTATTGGTTTTCAAACGGCATCGAAAGGGTTAAATTTGCAGACGATATTAAATTTGTCTTCAAGGTGAGAAACTCCCTTGATATATTAAAAATCAACCACTACTTCTACTCTCTAAAAGATTCACTCGAGTCCATGGGCTCTGTCTAAACAGAGATAAATGCAAAATAATGCTCCCATTGGGTCTCCCTGCAACCTTCCTTGAATCGCTTCTACTTCCTGGAGAATATGTCTCCTTTATTTTTGATCTGGGTTTCAGTATTAATTCAAAATTAAAAATTGACCCTCACTCTAACCTGCCTAAAATAAACTCCATGATCATGGCCATTCTTAAATTTTCAAAATCTCTGTCCTTAAGAATAAAGGCGTATAAGTCATTAGTGCTCACACTCTTTGACTATATCTCACCCCTTTTAATTAACTTAACTATTGACCAGGCTAGATATATCGAAAGAATTCAAAGTAGATTTTTTTATTCTCTCTACCCTGAACTTAATTCATACAATGCTCGCATTTCGGCGTCTGGCCTCAATCCTTTATGGGTCCGTCGTTACGCTTTCATCATAAAAAAATTCTCTGAATCTTCGATCAGAATTGAAACGTCTTACAATCTAAGAAATATTTCATATGAAAATAACTACTTACTCTCTACCTATAATAAACTTAACGATAAATATGACTTATCTAATTGTGACAACCTAAACTCGATTAAAAATATTATGAAACGAATTCAATCTAAAATCGACTTCACCTACACTCTCCTATATCCTGATCTTCATTAAGTAGAAACTACCAAGTGCTTTTCGATTAAACTTTTCAGATTTACATCCAACACTAAACCATCGAAGATGTTTTACTCCAAAACCCAATTCGATCGCAATCAAAAACTCTTTCAAGACAGTTTGCATCTTTATAATGATAAACCATTAGATGATTTACTATTTATTTGTATTCTCCATTAGTATTTTGTTGCATTTCATATTTTTCTATATAGATTTTATTTTAACAAAAAAAATTCTCCATCCATCAAGATTCAATGACATTTCTAGTTTGTTCCCAAGAAAACTCAATTAATATTTTTTATTATTCTGTACGCATATATATCAAATTTGTAATAAACATGTTTTCTAACAAAAAAAAACTTAAGACCTCGGTTTCAGTATATCTAATGGACTTAAAATTAATCCCATTTCAAATCTGTCTCAAATAAACTCTCGAATTTACTCAATTCTTAAATTTTCTAAGTCAGTTAATTTGAGACTAAAAGCTTACAAAGCATTAGTACTTAGTTATCTTGACTATATTTCACCTCTAGTCCCATCATTAAGCATTGAAAAATCCTTGGAGATTGAACATATTCAATCCAAATTTTTATTCTTTCTCTATCCTGATCTAGCGTCATAAAATGATCGCATCTCAACCTCGGGATTAAATCCCCTTTGGTTACGAAGATATGCTATAATTGTGAAAACTTTTATTAACTCATCTCAATTAGTTGAAAATTTCTACAATTTAAGAAGATCCTCTTTTTCAGGCCATTATCTACTCTCAGCTATAATATGATAGATAGAAAATATAAATTATGTGAATGTAATAATCTCTCTAGTATAAAATCCGTTATGTCACATCCGAACTTGACTATACTAAGAGTCTTTTATATATTCTAATCTTCACTAAATTCAGAATTTTTATTGAAAATTCTTTAATGGCCTATTTATCTTCATTACAAGTGTTTCAAATCCAACTAGATTATATCTAATTCATTCTATATTTACAAGATGCCCAAAATGCAGAAAACCTTTATTTTAATAATGCTTTTCCTGATTACTATATTTTTGTTAATTATATATTAATATTGAATAAAATTTTCTAACAAAAAAAATTGTATATGAAACTCCACTCTATTAAATTGGGCTTTTTGTACATAATTATATATTCCTATAATTAATTTAAATTGGTGTCAATTTGTGTAAAGAAGAGTATCATTTTTGTCTGTAAAAGGTTTATAAATCTATTTTTTGAAAAAGTCCAGAAAAGAATTAAAAACCTTTCAGCCCATCAACCGAAGCATCAGATGATAACAGGTGAACAAAAAGAGATGAATTTCAGATGAAAATTAATGATTTCCTGACGATCTTTTTTTCTATTATTCATTCAATAAAGAAATATTTCTAACAAAAATACAAAACAGCAGCTTGTTTTATTCCTAGATCTATGATCATCAGTCCATTTAATTATAATAGGATATAATAGAATCAACCAATCAGGACTTTATCAGGACCAATCAGAAATCCATGGAGGAATATTTTGTGCTTTTTTGCTTTTATAAACCTTTCATTTTGTTATACTTTGAACAATATATTGAAGAAAACATGGCCATTAGTGTAAGATATTAAATTCTAATTTAAAAAATTATTCATACCTCGATCCGATCACCATTGGCAATAATGGTCAAATCTTCTGAGGATGCTACCGAATTCAAAGTATCTGTTTCTGATTTTTCACTTGTTGAGCTTTCATCTGCATACTTTAATTCCAACGGTAACTGCTCTTCATCATCGATAGGAAAGTTGATTGTCTTATTGAATTCGAATTTAACATGCTTTTTTGTTGTGTCTTGATTTTGTTAAAAATAGATTTTTCTTCAGAAAAAAAGTTTATTTAGCTTTGAACAGTTTCAATAAACTTACGGTCTTCAATTCTATCTGTTTGTGAGTAGGCTTCAAGTCCTTCATATATACTAGAACGAGAATAATTTTAAAAATCCTACAAAACCATAAATCGGAAAATTAGTTTGCCTCCTCAGTAGGGCGGTCAAAATGCTATATTTATCATCATGAGCGATGAAATCTGATTAAAATGATGTAAATTATTGTGTTTGTTTCGGTTTCAGAAATAATTTTGATATTCTGACTGCTATTTATTTGATATTTTTATCGCCTTGATTAACTCATTAAACAATCTAAAAAATACCAAAATACAAATAAACAGCCTTGCTTTCTTATCCATCATAAAATCATTGTCTTCAAACGAAACCAAATCTCTTAGATTACCTTAAAATCTCGAAATTGTTGAGCCCCATGTGCTACCATCTAAAAAGATTTTTAATTTAACTTGAACATTATTTTTATACCAATCAGAGTAAATCATTGATTTTCCTATGTATTTTATTGGACAAGACAAAAATATACAATTCTATCATATATTCCATAGCACATGCCAACAAATAAATCATTATTGAAGAAGTGACTTTTCAAACTGGTGAATTCAGGGTATTGCTATATTTTTGCTATTTTTAAATTCAATTTCGCTAAAATTTGCTATTTTTCAGAATAAAATTGCTATATATTTTTTGTAAAATTATTGTTATTTTCTGACTACACTAGTTATTAGGCAACTGTACATCTTTCTTGAATAATCTTGATTTTTTTCTCAATTTCAGTCTTTTCTTAGAAAAAACTAATTTTGAAGATTGAATTCAAACCTCACCCTTCCATTGAATTATCATTTGGCAGTGAAATCGAATTCAGGGATTTGATTTCATACATCAACTGTTGAATGGCTTTAGTAACATCCAAGCTCATTTGTTCCGTACTGAGACTATTGTCTATATCAAAAGTTGACTTGGAAGTTTTAAGCCTAATAAGAAATCGATGCTAAAGTTTCTAAAAGTGCACAAAACCCTTACATTACGTAAGATTGAATAAATTTTCACTATTAGGGGAATTTCACTCACGAAGAAGAGTTATTCTGAAATAAATAAAAAATTTACAGCTGGTTTCAAATTGACTATCGATAAACTTACATTGTTCAAGGCTTGGGATTTATCCGTTGAGCTCAATGTTCTTAATCTTTTCGGGATGACCTTTGCATATTTAGGGGAGTTATTTTCAATTTGATTCAATCCATTATAGGGTTTCTGGAATGTGTCAATCCAAAATTCTAAGGCAAAAGAAAACTTCATTCAGAAGTAACAGGTTTTAATGTTGAACATGTGTATTTTATTTTATTTTTTTTGTGACTACTTTTGAGTAAAATGAACAAATATTTATTTTATTATATTTATTTTATGTAAGAAAAAGTTTTTACAAGATAATAAATTATGCTAAATTTGATCAAATACTTCATCTCGTTATCGTTTTCTCTACTTGAAAAGCAATGAAATTTCGTTAACTTATAATCTTTCAAAAATATAAAAGCGATATTCAGCTTTCCTATCTAATTCTGCTCCTGAAAAACTTCTTTTGGTCACCCTCACACTTTCTAATCAATTAAAAAATGTTCAGTAAAAAGTTCGAAAAAATGGGATTTTCGCATTGAATCGAAACAAAATTTTTTTAGAATCTTTTTTCTTCCAGAGTTGAATTAGGTAACATTATTTCAATTTCTAAATACATCTGTATCTGTCTAATCAAAGTAAAGCGATTTACCAATCGGACATCTATATGTTCATACTCAAAAGTTTTGTGGAGAAACTTTTGCTAATTTCAAATGTTCTACAATAGATTTTTCAAGTTATCTGTACCTGACCTGTTACCTTGCCTTTCTATACGCAAGAGCACAGAACGAGATAGAAAAACAAAAATGACATCATCTTGTTCAAGATTAAATTATCAACAAAAGAGCAGAGTGAAAATTTTCCTTAGATCTTCAAGATTTTGAGCTATTTGAAGTCAGAGTTGAAAATTTACCAATTTACATTTCGAAACTTCTCAACTTCAAGTCTAAAGAAAATTTCTGAAAAATTTTTGTAAAAATTCTTTTACTGTAGTCAAATTATTTCGAAAAACTATTTGAATTTCAGTTTGATCAATAGACAGTTTATAGCTATAAAGTTTATACTGCACTATTAGTAAACAAGTAATCGAATTTTGAAAAACAAATTATTTTTGAAATTTAAAAATTATTTTACAACATTGAAAAATAAATATTCTTCTGTTCACTTTTAAAGATACCACGTCATAAAGTTGATAAAATGAAGTGTCTCTTCTGGTGCAGGTCAAGTTTTTTTTCTAACCGTGACGAACTTTGCATTCCGAAAGCGATGAAAAAATATCTTCTCCAATTAATAAAATTGGGACTCATAAAAAACATTCTCAATTATGTTTCAATTAGCTTTTTTTATTCATACTTCACTGAAGTTATTGTTAATTCTGAGTTTAACCCTAGACTAAGATCATTTTCAGAAAAGCTTAAATTTCTGTAGTCTTTTCTTAAGATTTAGAGTTTTGCAGGACTCAGCTAGCAATGATCTTAGATCAAAAATAAATTGCTTTCACGTATAACAACTTTGATCAGTTTCCGAATAGGTACTTTTGATATCTTAGCTAAAGTTTCTAGAGTTTTTTTTCTACGCAATTGATCAGAAGGGTAAGCCCTTTGAGCTACATAACACCTCACTACTAATTATACATGCATGTCCTTTAACTGTATTGCATATTAATGATTCAGTCTGAAATGTTTTGTCTCTTTAAGGTTAATAAATAGTCACTGGGCTATTTACTGCAACCAATCCCATACCATAATGTTCGCTGGTGCAAATGACAAATTAATTAATAATTATAATTATCCTAGTATAATATTATCTAGGGCTGACATTGAAACAGAATATTTCCACAGTCTTATGATTAGTACAGTCTTTTTTCAGTTATTACTTTGCTAGCTAGGTTGAAGAAAGATAATGCTAATAAAATATTCAATATATTCTTTGTGTATTATCAGTATTTTCGGATGAAATAAAATCTATCTATTATTTTGTCTACTTTGCATGAAATCATCAAAGATAGAATTACATGATACTTTGTGTTTTTCTAAATCTCATACTAATCCGTAGATTCAAAGATAACATTTTCTAAAAAGGTGACAGTTTTTCCTCGTTCAAAGATTTTACACTAGGTCTATGATCCTAAACCTTTAATCAAGAACTGGATAATAATAACTTATGCTATTTTTATTGAAACCTTCAGATTCTAATGTAAAAATCTGGTCTTTTATTCAAAGCTCCGTAGATGAGAATTCCTCGTTTCATCATGAAATGAGTCCATAAGTAATACATTTTCAAACTCAGCTTTCAATACTTAAAATGCTTGTATATTCGGTTAAATATGCTAATGAGTTGAGCAGTCCTCTAATAAGTATTCGATTTTTTTTTGTTTAAAAAGTGGAAAGTTTGCCAATTTTTCAAAAAATTGCTTATTTTTCATCAGATCAAATTTTAATAATTTTGAACTAAGTAGTTCTTCAGGGAGCTGTTCGGCATAGATTGACTATAACGTTGTTCGCTTGAAAAATCATACTTAGGTCGTACAGAAAGAAATTTTGAAATTAAAGAACATAAAAAGGCTATAGAAAAGGTACAGGTAGACAAGTCAGCACTAGCTAAACACTGGGCTGATAATCCAGATCATATTATAGATTTTAATAACGTAAAAATTCTAGGAAATATGAGGAATAAGCATAAAAATATGATTTTGGAGTCTATAGAGATTAAACTAAACGAGGTTGTTAATGGTAATAAGACGGATATAAATATTGGAAATCGTTGGTTAGAATTGATTGATTAAAGTTGAGAAGAAATCTGATTGGTTTAATGTTTTGATTGGACACACAAGGTTTTAAGTATCTTAAGTTTTTGAAAAGTCTCACGCCAGAAGAAGAATACGACATGTATTCGAAATATTGTGTGAGTCCTAACTATTTTTTCAGGGTAATCTAAATGTTTTTTATTCTAATCATAATTTTAATGTTCTTTCAAGTGATGAATTATATTATTAGAGTTATTACTTTAATAATTCTGTAAACTATAACAATCACTATAATTTTTATAATCCTTGCTTTTAAAGAAATACTACACCTTTCTCTCCCCTTTCTTTTTCTATAGATAGATCAATACAAGCCAGAAGACAACATAGTCAGGTAGCAAGCGAACAACGTTATAGTCAGATCAAATTTTCTTTGCCTCTTAAAATTCAAATCACTGATCATGAAATAAAAATGCATTATAAACTGTTAATACTCACTTGTAGGATTTTCCTGATATTGGGAGATAAAATCACTTAGCAACTTTTTCGACTCAAAATTCAAGAGAACACTCGGAAATTTCAACAGGGGACCGGGATCACTTTCAAATTCTCTAAATAAAATTTTAGAATATGAGATCTCATGTACTTTCAATGAATAATCTGACAAACAAACATGTAAATCAAGAAATTCTCTTAGCCTGAAATTCTAAGAGAGGACTCATCTCTGTTTAGATTTTCAACTTAATTTTTTGAAAAAAATCAACTCTCTTTAAATTAGGACAACGCAAGTTTGACGAATAATAGAGCCAAGATCTTTGCGTATTCCATGAGATTAATAAATTTCCTATCAAATAGCTAGTAAACGAGGTATTTTCCGAGGCTTGAATGAATAATAATGAGTTGCTAAAATGACGTGTGATAGAACTATCACCGAGGGACTTTAAAGTTTAAATTTAGGGCAATTATATAAAATTAGTAGTTATTCTTTATCTGAAATTAAGTATATGCAGGTCGTTCTATGATATATAGATCTTAGAGTTTGAATTTGAATCTCACTGGGTAAAGTAGTAAGAACAAGCTCTAATCCAGATTTATGGGATAGGGCGAGTCAAATATATATTTTTCCGAACAATGTTTCGGCTGGAATGCGAATCTGTCATTTATAAAATTTAAATTTGAAATTTATAATTCTCTAATATCCCAAAATCCCACTTTCCCAAACATCTTCAACATATCCCGAGTTAATCGGATTTTCTTACTAGAATATGCAGTCCTGATTAAAAATACCTTACGAACCTATTTCTATTTAAAATTGCATTCAAACGGCTCAAAATTTAGATTTTAATCGATTTTAGTAGAAAAATTTATTGAAAATAGTTGGCTCTAATTCGAAAATCGGTATTTTCAATTGCGATTTGGGTTATTTAAAATACATGGTTTAATAAGAACTTTTTTACGTTGAAAATTTCTCTATAAAATGAGGTTTGCACATCCAGATGTTAAAAGATTTGCCTTTCTCCCAGACACCCAGGATTTCGAATTACAGGTCCTTTAGATGGAAGTGTTTAAAAAATGCTAAAATAATCAGATAATTAATTAGATGGAAGTGACTTAGTAACCTGATAATTTAAATTCTCATTTACTAAACCAATTAAATTACAAACTTTAACCTTTTTTTAAAACCCCTTCAAGTTATTACAACTAATTCTTGAGTTTCTGATTGCAAGAAAAAATTTTCGAAACTATCAAAACGATGTAATTCTTACTCAAAGTTATTCCTGAGATAATGCTGGATTAGCTTATCGAGATGTTGAAATGTCGGAGTTTCCAATTTCCTACCTCCTTGGGCGACTTGAATTCGATATCTTTTGCCACATTCAATTTGATAATGAACAACAATGTTTGGCGATAAACGTTTGAATTTAGAACCATAGTATTGCGTATTAATGGGAGCTTTTGTGTTTTTCGAAAGGCAAATGCTGAGCACTGGATGAGTCTCATCATGACTTGGACGAAGAATAAAATTCTATTTTAAAAAAGTGTCAAATTTAAATTATTTTTTAAATGCAGTAAAAGAATCACACAGTATAAGTAATATTTAGGGCCTCAATAAGTCATAAAAGTTATATGTATTTTGTTTGATAGGTCTATTTCTCAAAACAAACACAATGGTGTATCCAAAATCATTGTGGGGGTAAGGGTTATAAAGTTGTTAGGGCATATATGTGTCATATATTTTGTTTTGCGTCTTATATTGAAAGAGCATATATAATAGGTCATATTTCGCCTTTCAATACATTTTGACTTGAACTGACCAATCAGAATCGATCATACTGAGACAATCACGTCATACTACATGATATTCAAATTTCCCACGCCACTTGAGGTTATTTCAAAATGTCAAATTATAAAAATTATATATTTTTGTATATGTCTGATTAAGAGATTTATTAGAAAAATAGTAATGTTTTTAAAGTAGTATATGAATTATAAGAAAATTAGATAGTGAAAATCGATCTTTGGGAGAAAAAATTACAGGTAGTATATGGTTTACAAGAAAAAATCGTTAGAGCATATTATAGACGCCTACAAATAAATTTTTAGGTTATATTTCTTGAGGCCCTAGTAATATTTATATTATATTATTCAGAACTCAAATCCAAAATAAAAAAAATGCAAACTTCTCGTTTACAATAGACCACCTCTCTTCTTTAAAAGACATACAGAATAAAGTTCTCTACAAGTAACATTTTACAATTTTTCTTCTATCCTCTGAGGCATTTGAGTTTAGATTTTCGAATTTTGGAAAAACTTTGAGATAGATTTTCTCCCAGATAACCTCATAGAACAATGGTAAAAACAGCTCACATTATACTGAATCTTTCAAACTATCAACATGGTAAAATATCAATGATAAATTAATTTCCCTTTGTGAATATTTTTACACACAGAAATACACTGAAATGATTTGTTTTAAATTACAATTGAGTATCGAATAATACAACTAACAAGATCTTTTTTTCTTTTAAATGAATTTTTGAAACACAAGAAAAATATGAGAAACGGAAAAACAATCTTCTTTTACAGAAATCTCAATATTTTTTCCATTGGATAGTTAGGAACGTGAGTATTTTTTCTCCTTCGATACACTGATAAGTGCCAAATTTCCACTTTTTCAATATTTTTGTTAGTTTCAGAGTAACCCTCAAATTTAATAAGAAAATTAATCGTACTGAATATTTGCTATGAGAACGTTGTTTTCAGCTTCAACGAGGAAACGTATGCACAAAAAGATGGAGTCAAAATACCACAACTAGCTAACGTATTTCCTATAAAACTAAAGATGACGCTTCTGAAGCAAAGTTTAATCAACAACTTTCCAGCCATATTCTTACGATCTAGTTATTTTGTTGCTAAGATGAACTTGGTAATCTGTTGGTTCATTTCTGTCTCTTCTCGTCTTTTTTTATTGGAAGGGGCTGGGATCCTGTTTGGCTTTTTTCCCAGCAGAAATAAATCAACAGATAAAGCTATTCGTAGCAACTCAATGATCATATCGTAATTATCCTGTATCACACGGATGAGAATGTCCTAAGTAGAGATCTTTATTTGAGGAAAAATCTGGAATCTTCTTACTTTGCTCAAATTTCCCTTGTCATCGGTAGCTCTGCTCAAAACCAATGAAACAGAACAGTTAAAAAAAACAGTAAAATGAGGACTTATTAATGACGAAAGGTTCTTAGAAGAATAAAGGATTTTATTTCAGTAAAGCTCGACATCTCCTTTTACAATAATTGATGATTTATAGGTAGCTCAGATTAAAATTAAAAGAGTAAAGTGAGTAGTCAGAAATTTATTCCTTGTCTGAAAGAGTAGAATGATAATTCCTGTCGAGAAAATAAAAATATGAATATTAAAATAAATTATAACAGAATATAAATTAAAATTCTACCTTTAAAATGTTTATTTAACAAAAAAAGATTCATTCCAGCACAAAAAGGTGGATTTCAAATAAACACTCTTTCGTTTGAGACATGCAAGGGCTGGTAAGAAAGTTATTAACTTTCGTCTCTTAAATTTTGTTTCTAAACCTATATTGTTGTATGATCATGATCGGTAAGTTGACTTAAGTTAATGACTTATTTTTATGATCATATATAGACGCGATCCTTCAGACTCGTCAAAGCTAACTAAAGAAAGCTGGCTTCATGAAAACATATGTTATCGCTCGCTCTTATAGTTTAGAAGATAACAAAATATCCATTATAGTACACCTAGTTACTGTGAAGAGGGGAATTTATGATTTTTACAAAATTCTTGATTATTTCATCAAGAAATCGAATTTGATCAAGAATTTTTGGATCACGAGGCCCTCTTTCACGATACGGAGAAGAAAAGATTTAGAAAAAATCAATTTCAAAGGAAAATACGGCAAATTTGAAATCTTGAAGTAGCGCCAAATTCCCCCTGATCAAAAGTTGATTTTTAGGATCAAAATTAGTCAAAGAAATCAAATAGGCTGAATCGGGTTTTGAGAATCACCCCATAATCGTGTTAAAATCAAATTTTGATTTTTTCATCATTTTCCCTACTTAAAAGTCGATGAAATTTGGTATTTCAAGATCCCAGAAAAATGATGAAATCATCAAAAATTTTATTATGATCATCGGTTTTTTTTGTCTTATTGTGATCCTGAAAATCAACTTTTGATCACTCTATCACGTTGAAATCAACAAAAATTTTCAACTCAAAGTTCAAAAAAAAGGGAATTTGGCGCTACTTCAAGATTTCAAATTTGCCGTATTTTCCTTTGAAATTGATTTTTTCTAAATCTTTTTTTCTCCGTATCGTGAAAGAGGGCCTCGTGATCCAGATTCCAAAAATTCTTAATCAAATTCGATTTCTTGATGAAAAAATTAAGAATTTTGTGAAAATCATAAATTCACATCTTCATATTAACTAGCTTAAGTATCATTTGAACGATTATTTGATTTTCCAAACTGAAAGCACATATGTGACCAACTTAGTTACTTTGATACACTTAAGATTATACGGTTGGGCTGATAGAACCATATTGTTGGATGAAAATTTTTTTCGAAAAATAAACAATTTTACCACCTTAATGACAAATATTTTTGAATTTCCTTGGGCGAATTCGAATTTTTCATCAAATTTTGATCCCAAATATCAGCATTAACCCTCGCCCTGGAAATGGGGTCTCTGTGGACCCCATTTGTATTGATTTTCCTATGAAGCTTTTGTCATTTACAGGGCGAGGGTTAAATTGCTTCAAATCTTCGAAATCGATAAAAATTTTGAGTTCAAAGTGGGAGAATGAAAAATCGTTTATTATGGGGCCAAAAAAATATATTTTTGTTCCTGACTATCCGGAGAAAAATGTAGTTTTTGTAAAAATAGTAAATTCTCATCTTTAGTATAGATGGCTTAAGAGACAATCTTCGAATTTGAACATCTCTTCCAGAGGTGTTTTCCCTGTTGGTGGATATCTCAATTGCCTTTTGAAATATATATTTTTCAACTAGACACAAGAATAAAATGTATTTTTAAACAATAAAAATGTCTGATAACATGAATCGATAGAAATATTTCATTGAAAATATCATTTCGCAGCCAATTAATCAAAATGTCATTTCTAGTATAAAATTAATCCATTTTAATAACCAGACAGGTTATTTTACCTCGTATAGTAAAATACATGAGCTAAAATGACCCAAAAACTTTTCAAAAACTCTAGACCTGCATTTACGAATCGGGCTAGTAAGAGAAAAATATCCAACGGACAATTAACTATACCTCACTATCTGAAGAGTAGAAGAATAGCCTAAATACATCAGCCTATCCCCTCCACATTACAACAATTTTCTTTTTTTTAAATCAAGGGATTGATTCAACCAATCAGGGGATTTCAATCTTATTAATAATTTTGTATGAATAGCTAGCCAGTGTAAGAGTTTGGTGAGAACCGATAAAATAAAAGCTTTATTATTAATTATTCACTTGTTTTTGTGATGAATTTTTATTAAAATCAGAATAAGGAAACTTTTCGAATTTCGATTCGGCGTCAAATTTCCATTTTTTAAAACTTTTTATCGGTTTGAAAATGACCAAGAGATGTCTCTCAGGATTACAATTGAACAAGCAAGCCGTATATCGCCATTAAATTCGCAAAAGATCCACCGTGACCCAGGGATTTTAATTTTATTGATTTTCAAGTAGTGGTTACAAAATAGAATTTCAACCCACAAACGATGATGAATCCTTAGAATTAATGCGATCAAATTTTGCCTAACTTCTTTGGCAAGAATACTGAGCTACATATTTAAGATTTTTTCTTTTTAAATCCCAAGTTAAAACACACGTAATATAAACATGGGAATTTAAGATTTTTTTTACCAAAAAATTAAACTTGATCAAGATTTTTTGCAATCTAGATCATGCGGCCCACTTTCACGATTTGGTGAAAAAAAATTTTTTTATAAATTCTCGTCATTTTTCAGGGATCTTGAATTATCAAAATTTCATAGATTTTCAACTAGGGAAAATGATCAAAAATTCAATTTTCACAAGATGATGGGGTGATTCTCAACATCTTATTCAGCATATTTAATTTTCTGGTCTAATCGTGATCCCTTTCTCACTTTGAAGTGAGCAAAAATGGGCGCTACTTTGAGATTTGAAATATGCCATAATTTCCTTTATTTTTTTCATTTCGTGAAAAAGGGTCTCATCTATACCTTTTACAGTCGAAAATAAAACGTTACTAAATAAAAAATAAGATACACTTAGATTCAAAATGAGAATATATGCTTGTGTACAAAAGGCATAATGTAATTACCTAGAGTTTTATGTTTAATGGTATATACAGATGTATTATTAATGGTATATGAAATACTTTTAACGCATGTTATGGTAAAGAAAAATCCAAATCAAAAAATACATTTTGAACTTCAAAATGAGAAAAAAAATTTCAATTAAAACTGCTCTATTCATCAAAACTGGGACATATTTCACATTTTAGGATGTCACCTCCTGTTCTTGAGAATTCAAGAATTTCTTCTTTTCTCCAAGGAAAGGAATATTCTGAAACGTCTGGTGTTTTTTTTCAAAATAAAGTTCATTACAACTAAAGGTAACATGATAGCCTCTCGTGATCAGATAAAATCAATGATCTCCAATGATTTACAAATGAGCAATGTAAATATAGTAAATTGAAATTCTCTCTGTTCGATCAAGAATTTAGCGCCTTCTTCCGTTTGTCTAATTTTAATAACATTTAAACCAAAATTTGACATTTTCGAGTAAAAGAATGAGTAAGAAAAACTTTGTTGGTTTGCAAAATATCAGTTCCGATCAATAAGGGATCCATTTGGTATTCTAATCTTGAGTTGAATACAATAAACAACTTGAGAATGTATTTTAAAATATCTCTGTAAGTTGATCCTATGATCCGATCAAAGAATTCTCAATTATTACACAATCTATTCGATATATTTTAATTTGAATCTCAAAATGCCAAAAATTATCATGTCTAAACTTTGATTATTTAATCAAGGCTACAGTGAAATTTAGTTTCAATGGAATCTTGTCTGGAATGGTTTTATATTAATTTTGAGTCTATTTTCCCTATCGTCTTGATGAAAAATACATCTTGGAACTATCTTAAATTGATATAACTATGTCTAAATTTCTAAAGCTAGAGTTGCAAGTGAGAAAAAGTGTGCTTTGAAAAATTCTGAAGTTGGATTAGACAAATGAAAATTTGTGAAAAAAAATCCTTTCTCGTATGGCTTCACGAATACGATTCTTGAAAGTTCATTTTACAATTTTTTTCTTATATTGTTCATTACCATAGACCATGAGGTTATTTCCCTAATAGAGTAAAACAGTCAATTTAAAACCCAAAATCTACTAATTAAATTCACCTGGAAACTCGAATTTACTAAATTTTAAACTATATTTCGTTCTAAGTGCTTAGGTAATATATTCCACAGGAACGTCTTATTTGGTAATGGATTAGCCCATGCCGCTGAATGTTACAGCTTACTAACGTGACTGGTACGAAAGAAACTCACAAAGGATTTAGAAATAATCTAAGTATACATATTTATATTATTTGTGCTTTGTGAGTTTCTTTCGTACGTTTCCATTAGTAAGCTGTAACATTCAGCGGCATATGCTAATCCATTACCAAATAAGACGTTCCTGTAGGAAAATATTACCTAAGCACCTAGAACAAAATATTTCTAGTCAATCTTTGTAAGTATAGGTGCTGCATTATTTCACAATTTTCAATAGCTCCAAAACCTTTAATAATGGATTTTCAGTTAGATTAATCTTAAATTTGATTCCTTAGTTTTATATTATTGCTTTCAAAATTCCGTAAAAAATTCAAGTTTAGAGTATGCGAAATTTAGCTCAACACGTTGGAAACCTGAAGGGGAAGAAGATGCTTCAACAAAAGCTAAACTAAGATGAGATGTCAATCTTTTTCAATGATTTAAAATTCAAATCGTTTGAAGTTAAAGCATTTTTTCAAAATAATCAAATCAGAATTTATATCTATCTCGAATTTGATAGATGTAAAAATGGAGAATAAATTTAATACTTTTAATTATTAAAACTAAGAAAAAATCCTATTAAAAATTGAAATTATTATATCAAAGCAAACTCGAAAACATGTATACAACTCTGCATACGATTAATTAATTAATAATAACCCTCAAACACTATTTACTAAATAGTATTTAGTTGAAATTTCTCCCACCCAACTGTACATCGGTTTGTCAGCCAATAGATGCCGGAATCATACGCTCATTCAAATGTGGTTATCGACGCCTTTTTGAGGAAGTTAGAGTCAGCAGAAATATACCACTTACTGGGGTTAAGAAAAATCTGAATTTGAAAGAATGCCTCTACATAGCTAAAGAGGCATGGGACAATGTAGAGGCAAAAACAATCGTGAATTGTTTCAAAAATGTCAAGTTTATTAATAAGGTCGAAGAAGAGAATAAAATAAATGTTGAAAAAGAGTTCGAATTAATACACAACTTTCTAAAAATTCAACAGGAAAAATGGACTTCTAGAGCAACTTACTGAAACTTACACCTGGAAAAAAATTCAAAAGAAAAAGAAAAATGATATTTTTATGTTTAATGAATAAATCATTGACTATTATTTATTTTCAACCCTGTTTTTGATCCATACTCTGAGATCTGATCTTGATCGAAAATAAATTTTTTCTCTTCCCAAATTGCTCTTCATCTTACGCTTTTTTTCAAAATATAATTTTATGGTTTTTTTGGTTCGCACTAAAAAAATAGCTAGGAAAACCATTTTTTAGCGAGAGCCTCAAATCTAACGCGAAGACTATTTCCAGAACGACTTTAGTTAATTCCGATGAAAATTTATAACTAATCAGAGGTAAAAACTTATTTTCAGATCAAGACTTGTGTAGACATGACTCTTAGCTCTTTGACCTTGGGATTGAGTGATAAATTTTCGAAATCAAAATTTATTTAAAGAAAAAAAGAAATCTAAACAGTCAAAATTCCACCCTTTCGTCACGTTCTAACAAAAATTTTTCCAATGATTTTAAAACATTTTTTCATAATTCGTTTTCGTTAGTATAGTTATATCACAAACTAAGTTTGCCGAATTTTTTTAGCCAAGAATAAGAATGCCATTGGTATTTGAGGTTTATCATGATCCTTTTTGATCGAGATTATTAATCTTATCAGTTTTCACTGATAACTTATCAGAGATGATAAGATTTATGTCCCTGTTAGCTGAACAAGGTGTATATGTTACCGTTAATCTTGTTACTCTTGATAGTCTTAAGACTATCAGGTAATCTTAAGACTAACGGAATATTTTGATAAACTTGTTACCAGGTTTCAAGATTAACAAGATATTCAGCTATAAAAT
>SSNU01003063.1:0-16024 GCA_012064415.1 Gyrodactylus bullatarudis
TGTAAGAATTGATTGTTTCAGACATTTTATTTAATTCTAACCAACCTAGGAAGATGTCTGCTAAAAGAGGACTAAGAGGTGAACCCATAGCTATTCCATCTTTCTGGATGAATACTTTGTTTTGAAATGATAACGGAACGCTTGTACAACAGATCCTAACGAGATCAGTGATCTCATTACTTTGCATTTCAAAACCTTCGTGTTCATCAATGAAAGATTTAATAACAGATAATGTCTCCTCAATAGGTATACTAGGAAATAAATTTATATATTACAAAATAGCGAAAGGACTATTTGATAAGAAAATAATTTCTGATCAAACTAGAGGTTTTATAGCTAAAAAAGCATACTAGGATGTCTAGGTTGTATTACGCTCCATAGATTCTATTACCTTGTAATATGACGATCTATCCTGACCCGTATTAATAAATTTACTTTCGTCAGAAAGGAAATCTAACCCTGCCTTATAATAATCTTCCTTATACATTTAAACTATCCCTTTACCTTTGTCAGGTTTAGTGAGAAAAACGTTTTCATTAGATTTAAGTTCTTTTAAAGCGTCGAAATGTTTTTTAGTAAGTATATTATATATTTCTTAATTTGCTCACCAAAAAATGTAAACCAAACATAAAAATAAAAAGCCATTCCTTCTTATCCATGATAAAACCATTGTCTCTTCAAATCTCTCAGATAACCCATTGAAGCATGTTAACGTCTATAGGATCGAAGAAAGTTTTTGATTCAACTCGAATATTATTGGATAATTATTCTTAAACCAATCAGAATAAATCATTGATTTTCATTGGTCATAGGTTTTCATCTTGTGAATGGGTAGTACTCCAATTAAGAACTCCAATATATAAAATTTAGTTTTTGATAGAATTTCTTTATTTGAAATCATTTGCGGAAAGACAAATCATGATGATTTTTGAGTTGAGATTTTGTTACATACTGCAACGGATTTTTCAAAAAGACAAGTGGAAATAGACCAGTATTATATATGAACAATAAGAATATATGGTTAAATTATATTATATATATGCGATTGTTACATGGCTAATGGGTACCCATTGGATACATTGTGTTCGGAATTCTAGTTGCAACGAGACAAGAATATAGTTTCATCGAATATTCCATAGTTCATGCAAATAAATAAACTATTACTGAAGAAGTAACATTTTAAAATGGGAAATTTAGTTAATTGCTATTTTGTGCTATTTTTGAAATTCAATTTTGCTAAAAATTGCTATTTTTCAGGATAAAAGTGCTATTTTCTACCCGCCTTATAAATTACCACTTTATCTGAGATCAGTTCAAATTTATGATTCTTTCAAAAACTTGTTATTTGTCCTGATTTGTTATTGATCCTGGAAAAAACGCTCAATACGTTCTAGTAGTCGTCAGATTCGGGAGCACATAAGGAATTTAAAAAATTCAATTTTACAGAATCTAGGCTAATTTTTGAGTTTCAAAAATGCGCTAAATCGGTTTCGAAGATCTGAAGCGATTCAATACTGATATCATGGATATCTGAGAAAAATTTTTTTTAATGAACCTTTTAGTTATTTTGAAAAATATTTTCAGAAGAAATCTAATAAGAGCTTGCTTGTGAATATATTGACAATTTGGAACATCTTTTTGAGTGAGAAATTACAAACTTGTAAAATTAATAAATTCTTTTGATCAAATTGTATCTTTTTATAATCATCTATCCAGGTCATTTATATCCTGAATTCAATTATCATAAATTATCATGTTGAGTAATTTTGCGGATAATTATAATTTTTGGATTTAATTATTTGATTAAATTTTCTTTGATTGTTATGAATCTTATCGCTAGTAAAAAATAATAATTTGCATAACATGCTTATATGAGGCGATGGGAAAAAATATAAAAAATGAGTGAATTACCTGATAAAATTTCAACTGATTTTCTAAATTTAAAGCAAAATGCAGTATACCTTTGTGTGTTTATAAACTGGAAAATACAAATCTCGATGAATTTAGGAAATAAGGATTTTTAGCAAAGATCACAATTTTTCATCATGGTCTGAAGAAATTTTTTTTAAGTCCGAATCAAGAGCCATGCTGATTTTATCTCTATATACTGAAGAGATCTTGGGCCTTTTCCTATCATAGTTATCAGAGTTTTTTTAATTCGTGATTGCTGACTCATCCCAGTATCGTTTGGTATTTGAATTTCTTGATAATTCAAAAAATTTTACTGCTTGAAAGTTTTTGATAATTCACCAAAAATGTATGGGCTATCCGGCGTCAACTCAAAATTTGTCAAAATTATATTTTTTCCAAAATCCTAAATCGCTGAAAATGTGTAATCAAATTAGAATCTTCATCAAAAACTTTGATTAATTTCAATATGTATTTTAAAAAATTATTGAATATTCTCTATATTTCAAGAAGTTTATACTCTATACAAGTATTTTCAACTTTATATCAACAAAATATTTTTATGATACACTAGGGTTCATACTAGGTTTGTTTGTGTTATTTCTGCTTCAATAGTTTCGAGATATCCCTAAAATTACATTCAATTATCAAAATCTTGGAACTTTATTTTGAGGAATTTGTAAATTATCGATAAGTTTATTTATTTTTACATAAAAGGGTAATATAGCTCTTCGATTTAAGTAATGGACCTTTACTTTCTCAAAAACAAATGCAATTGTTCTTTTGAAGTACTTGGAGTCTGGAAAGAACATTTTTAACCCTTTCGGTGCCGATGGACAAATATATATATATGTCCATTATCCAACTTTTTGAACCTTCATAACTCTACCAGTTTGATAGGTTTCTGGATCAATTAAAGTTTAAACTGAAGCTCACAATGAACTTGCATTAGTAATATTTTTGGCCAAATAACTTGGTATCTTTATAGCTAAATCTTGGTTTTTATAAAAATTGTGAAATAGTCTCGGCACCGAAAGGGTTAAGATAAATAATATCTCAATATATGTCGTCTTTACGTGTACGAAAAGTAAAATTTCTTGGTGACATTTCTAATTTTCTTTTGGTTTTCTACATCTTTATTTATTAATAATTATTATTATAATTAGGAATAACTAAAAAAGTAAAAGCTTTTAGATGAAATTTTCAAAAAGTAAAAGATATATCATCGATAACTAGAAGGTCTATCCTTTGAATTTACAAAAAATGACACAATTTAAATATTGCAGAACCAATGAATGCTCCATCTTTTAATCTAAGAACTTGGCAACCTTTACTTTAATCTACGAAAGAAACTCTCAGAGCATTTGAAAATAATCTAAGTTGAAATCTGTAGTAGACATGTACACGGGGCTCGTCCTCTTCTGGACTCGTCAGTATGCCATCATTACCAAATACAGTAAGTCGAATCTTTGGGATATATAACCTAAAAAGCAACTAGATTCTAGGGCCTAGAACGGAATAATAATATACCTAGTTAATGAAGATGGGAATTTATGATTTTTACGAAATTCTCAAATTTTTCATCAATATTTCGAATTTGATCAATATTTTTTGGAATCTAGATCTAGACCCACTTTCACGATTTAAAGGAAAAAAATTTAAGGAATCATCAAAATTTCAGCGATTTTCAAGTAGGGAAAATGATCAATAAATCAAAACTTGATTTTCACACGATGATGGGGTGATTCTCAAAATCTGATTCAGCATATTTGATTTCTTTGTCTAATCGTGATCCTAAAAATCAACTTTTGATCACTCTCTCACTTTGAAATCACCAAAACTTTATATAATTGTCCCTTATAATTATGGTTTCCTGTAGAAGATAGAAAAAAATTACTTTGCTTAAAAAAGGAATCACTGACTGAAAATAATAATTTATATCTGACAGATTGACTGGGAAAAATCACAATATTTTCTCTTGTCATTACATAATTGATATGTATTCAAAATGCTCTAAACAATACATCAGAGATATTGTTTCGAGTTTCTACATCTCATCAAAATGATTAAGAATTCACATCAGCACTCAAATTAAAATTATATATCAGAGCAAAAGTACTAGAATTTCCAGTATCATAACAGTAAAATGTTGAGCACAGATGATTTCTTTCACTGTAATAATGAGAATATTTTCGAATATTTTCAATTTTGAACTAAAGCTATGATAGCCATGAAAATTCTAATAACTATCTTTATAGATTTTGTAAATACTTTGTATTAAACTTATGCAAGCGTATCAACTCTCACTGTTCAATGTGGGAATGATGTAGGATTAAAACAATATAAATAAAGAAAGACAAACCTATTATAATCACTATGAAATATTCATATATATTTTTTATTTAAAGAGCAGTCTATTGTGTTTATAGTGAATATAATATAAATCTTGGATACTTGAGCAGGAAATTTTCTTGCATATATATAATATTTATCTAAATTGGTTGGGAAATCATTCATAAAATCTTGTAAATGATTATATAATTAAATGAAGAGTTACTTTATTATTACATGAATAATTTAAGAGATGGTTGAAGTAACAAAAAACCTTAATGTATTAAAAATAGTACACAATGTCTATTAAGGGTAGATTTTTCAATTTTTATTGTTCAATTTTATTTTCTCTGGGTGAAAATGTGGTTGTGAATGAATTTTGGTTCGAATTATATAAATTTTTCTCCTAATTTATTTTCTATCAAGGTGGCAGTGATAGTGTTGCATATTTAGTCAAAAATTTCTCAAAATTGATATTATTACTTTCAAGATTTCATTGAAGATTTCAATGCTTCTTATAGAAATAGTTAATCCATAAGATTCATTTACTCTATTTTCAAAAAGTTTAGGAAAAAAATTCAGCAAATTTTTCTACGCGTTAATTTTAACACAAAATCATTTTTTCTATTTCAACCAGTTCATAAATAGGTTTTGGACCATATGTTTTTATATATCATTCAAATTCTCCTGAAGAGCCCATTTAAGCTAGAAATCGAAAATTTGCAAAATGTGTGTACAGTATAATAAAGTTTTAAAAATCCTTGTTACTAGGTTTCAGGATTATCTGATGGACCATAATAATCTCAAGAATCTTCAGTCACGGAAATACTAGGGTCTGTTCTAGAGAAACTTTTGAAAGAAAATTATTTTATCAAAAAACTTTTACTATATCGACAGTTTGAGAAATTCCGCATCCTATTCCGACACCTGTAACATGTTATCCGATAGAAAAGTTGAATTTTTTAAATTTTTTTTCCAAAATTCGTTCTTTCTTGAATTACTCGTAAATGAGTCGTTACATTTTTTATCATTTTGGATTTGAGATCAGAATTATTTTCTATCATTTTTGAAATTTTCAGGTTGGTTGAAAATTTTTTATGCTGTGTTTTGAAAGATGGAATTTTAGAAACTTTCAGTAAGAAAAATAAATTCTTTGAAAAGTTCTGCATGAATTTCTACCGTTACTTCCTATTTAATCTATGAAAAAATTACTTAATACTTTTGAAAAAACCTAAATACTATAAGGTTGCTTTCTTTTGGTGAATCAATTTCAAATAAACTTCGAATAAAATAGACAACAGGAAGATTAAAACCAACTTATGATTGACTTTTTTCACAATTTTAATAATAAATTTTATTTTGCTATAGACTTTTCTTCCGAAGACTATCAAAGAGAGATTCTAAAACTCAATCAAGAAAATAAACAGATGGAGAATCAAATAGATTTCTTGATCGATAAGATTAATTCTATGGAAAATAAGTACAACAACAGTAAAAATGAAATATTCCTACGACGTTATGCAATCTTGAAGGAGTCTATAAAAGGGGTAATTTCATCTCAAGCTCAGATCAAAGATCAATAAAACGAGGAGAACTGTCAGACATGATTGGAATATCAGATTCTGTTATCTTTTTATTCCTACACAATGTATTTGTAGTTGCTGAAATACTCAACAGAAACAATGTGGAGGAGCTTATTCAGTACAGAAAAGCGTGAATCCAATAACAGAATGAATAAATTATTATCATATAATTTCAGTAGATTAGAGATCATCAAGTTGTTGATAACATCAACTAATATTCTTAAATAATAAGAGTAATAAAAACGTCTAAAATATTATCGCTTTATACCAATTTGTTCTACTTTCTAGATGAATGTATATCAACCAAAAAAGATGTAAATTAATAAAAAAGAAGATATTGTATATTCGAATTTGAATTAGATTTGTATTTAAAAATTGTAATTATTTATTTATTATAAATAATATATATTGTACCGGTTATAAAAGTTATATTATAATGTACAGATAAATTATTTTCAAATCATAAAATAATAAAAATCAACAAGCTTACCAAATTGAAATTTTTAGTCTATTCTATTTTTCATTTTGTTTTATGTTAGATAATTTTCTTCAGTTGAAGAATCAAGCATAGTGTGGAAATTTATTCTAATCAACAAGAGGATACTTATCGCTTTTCATACTACAAAAGGCTATATAATAGTCAAACAATGTTTTAAACTGTCTTCAGCCACAAAAATTTGATCGGTATCGTGCTAATTGTTTTAGAATAATGACTCATTATTATTATTTCAGGTATAACATATTCAGGTTTTGAGGGAACGATTTTCATAAAAAGAGAGAAGATAGTGTCATATTTTTATTTGTTTCCCAACTTTCTTCTGAAATTAGCTCAAGTTCAAGTTCGAATAGGAGGGAATGGTCATATGGTTGAAATTGATGAAAAAAAAATTTCGAAAAAGAAATATAATTATATATTATTATAATAGAGATGTATGCTGCGAAGATGAATGTATTGTTGGCGCCTTCGACAGAAGTACTGGAAAAATTTGCCTGGTAATTGTTACCAGTAGAAATCAAGAAGTTCTTGTCAAGTTTATTGTACCCGTATCAACACTAATCAGAAATTTTCTAGACATTTTATCATATTAATTCTAGCATATTTTAAAGAAAATTGGGCTTTCTAAAATAAATCATTTAAGAGCTTGTTCTCAATTTTTATCTTGATTTAATCCTATCACATGAACACTATGCATTAAATAGACCTTAACCGAACCATAGACGTATAAGGTGAATATAGGCAGTTTTATACTAAATAATAGGCTCGAATAGACCAAGATCCCCCACTTTTAAGAACTCAAATGAATCTGATTGGCTACACGCAATAGAAGCCCAATTTTTTGCTGAACCTGAAACGAACTGCTACCAAAATTTGGATTGAATGTGCTCAATCTCTAAGGATTTTTCAATACTCAGTGATGGGACTAAAGGTGAAACATAGTCAAGATAACTAAGAACTAGTGCTTTGTAAACTTTTAGTCTTAAGTTAAGAGATTTAAAGAATTTTAAAATTGAGTAAATTCGCGAGTTTATTTGAGTCAGATTTGAAGGGGAATTAATTTCAAGTCCATTAGATATATACTGAAACCAAGGTCCGAGCTTAACGAGACAATTAGTTTTAAATATTTCTCTTGATAAATATCTATTTATAAAATTACCCAGTATATTTACATGGCCTATTAGATGGGTCTTTCGGACGTGTATGTTAGTATAGATGAATATTAAATAATAAAAATATAAATCTTAAACATTTACTTGTTAGTAGTGGTGTATAATACAATATTTTATTAATTGATCAGAAAAATTTTAACTAAAAGATAACTTCTGGAACCGGCTGTGACCACAAATGTAGCTATGTTTTGAATAGTTAAGATTTTTCATTATTCTGAGAGTTCTTTATTAATATTCTGGTCAAAATGGCAGGATTACTGAGTAATCATGACCCAATCGGAAAGGAAATTGATTTAATACTAGGCTTGTTTATATCGAAAAAATAGTCTCGATTTTCTTCCATCTCATCAAAAAGAATTTCAAGACAAGAAAATTGATGATATCAGAAAATTTATTTATAAATTAATTCAAATAGAAGGTTTTAAACACTTTCATCTTCATTCCAGATTGCTTCAGCCTGTAAAAAAAGAGAAAGATTTAGTTAGTTATTCAAGTAGTTTCAAGTACAAAAACATACCATTTGCCAAACTTGAAGTATATTATCTTCAGAAACACTGCATATTACCCAAGAAATATTGGGATTCCAGCTAAAATCAGATATCTTTGCAGTATGACCACCATGAATGAACATGAGTTCAGGAGGGCCGTCTTCAGCTTCTTCAGTTGTCTGTTCACCTCCAATCTTACTCAGATCCCAAACATGAAGTCTTCTATCTGTTCCAGAAGATGCGAGGATAGTTTCAAAATGTGGTGACCATTGAACTTGGAAAATTTCATCCTTGTGTGATTCAAATGAGTGCAGTTTTTGTTTTAGAGATCTCAAGTCCCATAGAGCAACTGTCCTATCAGCAGAGCCTGTAGCGAGTGTCATTTCGCTGAATGGATTGAAGGATAGGCAATTAACTTCAGCAGTATGAGCCTGAACACAATGGCTTGGCTTATCTGACCCTTTGCTTCTAGAATCCCAAATCATAAGCTGTTTGTCATCAGCAACAGATCCAAACATTGATTCGTGCAAAGGATGCCAAGCTACATCTTCAACGACATTTGTATGACCAGTGAAGATAGATATAGCATCAACAATTCGATTTTCTTTTGGTGAAGAATTTATGTCCCACATGCAGATTGTATGATCGTCAGATGCAGATAAAAGATATCCATCTTTATTAGAATTCCAGGAAAGACCGTATCCTTCCTTTTGGTGACCTCTTAGACGTAACTCGGGCTGACAAGAACCACTGGGATCCGGACGACTTGGATGTTTTGTGTAATCAAAGACTAGAACATCAGAACTAGGAGTTTTAGTAGCGATAATGCAGGGATTTTGAGGCATATACCGAGCTCTATTCACTTCTCCTTCGTGATTAATTTTAATGGTTATGTCAATTTTTCCTGTTACTATGCCGAAACCTCCAAACTCATTTTTTTCAGAATCATACATTGAAGTATCAAATTGAGAGTTTTCATTTGGCAGATGAACATTCGCAATAAGTAAATGGTTTTGCTCATCAGATGTATGAGTACCGAGAATTAAACGATGAACAGAGTAATCTTTCCCTTCAGGTCTGGTAAAGTCTGGAAGCCACTGAGCTGTCAAACTTGGCCATTCCAGAGCGTGTGTCATTACTAGATCATAGAGAAAGGGTGTGTTTTTCTTCCAAACTTTATATTCTTCATTTATAACTCGTTCTTCTACGCCATCTTCATATCCTAGAAAATTATTAACATGATTCTCACCTCCGCTTATATCAGGCATCTTTCTCTTTGAATAAAATTTGAATTAAATTTACTGATTCTAACACACAAAACTTTATCTGAAAAGATAATGGTAAACGTGTTTTAAATAACAAATGTTTCAAAAGAATTATGCCTTCAAGAATTTTACATTGAACAATCCATTTTGCTTCAAGAATTCTAGCAGAAGTTTCACGACTGTTGTTGATAAATTGAAAAAGATCAACAACCTGAACCTGATTGAGTGTCAGACTACATTCCGTACTGAATTTAAACAGTTTCTAAATCAATGTTGTAAATCCGACTTGGAAATTTTAAGCAAAGAAATCATTGGTATTCTTGATCACAAAGTTAAATGGAAATACGTGAATTTAATAAATGATATTTCCCCAAAGAGCTCTAATTTGGAATTTATACCTGCTTCTATTTATCATAAAAGAGGCAATTTCAATGATTTGAAAGATTTTTATAGATCAACTAGAGTATTATATAATTCTGAACAATACACCAAACTCCTTGAATGGGCTAGCCAAAACGTAAATTTGAAAAATGATGCCAAATTTATTGACGAATTCCTGACATTTGCCTCTGCATTGCAAGAAGATTTGGACTTCAAAGCAATGAAAATACTTATCAAAATGATAAAAGAAACCAGTTGTTTAGAAGTTTACAAGTTTATTCCCCATAATAATTCATGCACTTATTGTTCATCGAAAATGCTATTAAAATCACTAAAAGGATCTGAGATTAATCAACTTAGAGATTATTTCACTGATTATGTTTCGCAAAAATCAGATCTTGATCATGAACCAAAAGCAGATCTAGAATTACTATATGAATATGCGTCAAGAAATCCTGAAATTGATATGGTAATCGATTTTTCCAACATTTACATAAACAAGATCATCAACGAAATTAACTACAAAAGTGTAAGTCAGTTTTATAATCTCTAGATTTTTAAATTTCTCAAAGCAAGAAATATCAAGAAAATTTGCCTACTGACTAGTGATAGATCTAGAATTTATGAAAAATTTAAATGCAAAATTCCATCTATTCAGAAAGAGTTTGATGTCAGAATTTCTCATCTTAAGCTTGGAAAGTAGTACGTTTTCATAAATTATAAATTTTAGCTCTAAGGATGACATATTTATAATACTATTGGCAATGTTGACAAAGAACAGATGCTATGTGTTCAGTAACGATGAATTTCGAAATCACCTGAGTATACTACCTGAAAAATTAAGATTAGTTTTCAAGAACTGGCAAAAAATGCATCACGTTAGTGCATTCAACTCTTTTAATATGAATGTTTGTCATTTTTACTAATTAAAGTTCTAGTTTCCTAAACAATACTCTGAAATTATCCAAAGAACTGCTTCTGGATGGCATATTCCGTACAAGAAAAATGAAGCGCTTGTAAATAAAACCATGTCCAAGAGTTTTGGATTCAATAGTAATTGGATATGCTTGAAAAATAAAATTTAGTTTATGATTTAAATATTTATTGTAGAACCTTGATGCATAATATTCTATCCTGATATAAACTATGCGGTGAAGTATAGGGTAAATGCCATGATTTATCAAAAAAAGATTCAATTTTCCTATAGCTATATTTTGGTTTCTGCAAATTTGAAAGATTAAAATTAGAACTCACTATTACGACTGAATTATCCAAGTGTAGTAATCTCTTTGAATTCAACCATGGATAAAATTCTTGAATTAATTTATCATCAAACAAGTTTAGTAAATCAAAGTATCGATCTTTGCTAAGAAATTTACATTGGTTTCCGGACCAAATTAAAATGTACCAAAGTAAAAGATCATCTTCGTATCTAGAAATGATTAAGAAGAACCCAACTTTTTATCAACAATGTACTGACAAACTGTAAGAGAATATCTTTGGCCCACCTGTTTGATCTCCTTCCAAAATTTCCGTGTTAAACCAACTTTTGCTAATTGTCGAGATACAAAGCATATTTTTCTCGAACTTATATTTCTATGACAGGAGATAATTAAATCTAGGACACCTTGTTCAACACGTTTTGTTTCTGTTCCTAAAGGATAATTCGTGTTGATGAAATTAGATAAATCTACCAACAAATCGAATCTATCTCTCTTGTTAGACTCTAGGAATTTGTTGAGATGAAAGTATTCACTGCCAATTATTTCTTCGATTTTAAGCATGATTTGATTTTTATTATCTTGGCAGAGAAAAGCATTTGAATGGATGTTGCCACAAAATGAACATTCATCTTGATGATCAATAGAATAATCTGAGTATGTTAACGAATTTGAATGTCTGAATAATAGTTAACACCAAGTATATTACCTGTCCAAAAATAGCTTTAATTTATCAACATCTGGAGACGTCAAACGTGAAAGAGTAAATAATTTAAAAATAGATTTGAGAAAATCTATTGGAAAACTATTAACAGAATTATTATTTATTGGATCAATGAAATATGGAGTGTTGAACGGAATTTTTCTTTTAAATATCTCATTATTGAATTTTATAATATTTGATAAAGATTCGTTTTTATAGATATTTTCGAAAATACTCTTGATCAGGTATTTACTTTTATTTTCATCAATGAAAATAAAAAGTGATTGCATATCCTTCTTATTCAAAATTTCATTCATTTTAGAAATTGACACAGTATCAGGAATGTTTTGGAGTTTTTGCTCAGTATTATCACATGGCTTATATGAGCTTGAGAAAGACCTTGCAAGACCTTTAAAACTGTGACAAGAGATCTTTATCATTGCAGCTGAATCATTAATTAATAATCATGGAATAATAATGAGCAAAAAATTTCAAGTCAGTCACTCGGAATTTTCAAAATTTTTACCTGTAAGAAGTATTTTTAAGGATTAATTTTTAAATTTCAATCTTTTAAAAAATCAACTATTTAAATTTCGGTGAATTAATTTTGCCATAATATTTCCTATTTCATTTTACTATGGTTAATACATTAAATGATAAAGAAGTCTCAGAATACGAACACGAGTATCCAACTGAATCTGAACTTCAAAGGATTCCAAAAGTTTCATATGACTGTTATATTTGTGGTAGAAATGTTAAAACTTTAGCAAACCTCAAATTTCATATGGTCAAAACTCATAAAATATTAGAAGTATGACTATATTTATATAATAATTAGTCTTCTAAAGATCTTTTGTATACCAATAAAACAAAATCAACAGTTAAAAGACTCTATCATTGTTCAAGAAAAGATTGTCTTTACAATAATCAAAATATTGGTTTCACTCATATGAATAAACTCAAGCAGCATTTCCAACTTGCTCACATGGATAAGCTTTATGATTGTACTAAATGCTCAAAAAAATTTTCAACTCCATCTCAGCTCAATTATCACTTAAAAAATTGTGGTACTCAATATGTATGCGGGGATTGTGGAAGAAGTTATATAAGAAAGAGTTATCTTAATCAACATTTTAAACGATCTGGTCATTTTGGATATAAAGAAAACTCCCCAGAAATTATGCAGAAAAGACAAAAAACCTCTGAAATTTTAGTAGCAATAGTTCCAAAATTGAGTGATTCTATCGTTGATTATTCCTCTAAAATAAAAAGCCAGTTAAATTTCAAGACAAAAAACACTGCCACAACTAGCACTGAAATTTGTACTTACAACCGATCGACAAATTATGCTCTTGCTCAGAAATCAAGCGTAGATTCAGAAACCCAAACTAAAAGCTATTTACAAGAGAAGTGTTTTTCTTGTCAAAACAGAAGACATGAAACAAATATCCACTTTTGTAGTAGTTGTAATGGTAAATCTAAATCCAAAATATCTATTTTAACGCAAAAAAATTTATTTATATTTAGACTTTAACTTACCTAATAAAGTCGTTAATCTCAAGAAACGAAGAATTGCTTTGCAGTCAACAGTTGAAAAAAGAGACCACTATATGAATACGTTACCAACAACTTATTCTCAAGATGCAGAGAATCAAACGAATTTGGAAAAGTATTCTAATAATATCAAAACAGATCAAAATCAGCTTACAGAGGGTAGTGAGTAAAGATTAAAAAAATGAAATTAAGGAAAAGAAAAATATTTATCTAAATCCGAAATTTCCAATTAATTAAGGTAGAAATAAAAAAACCTGTTATGCCTGAAGATTTTGAGTTGTTGAAAAGAGTGTGATAGGAAAAATAATGAGTAGAAAAACTATGGTCATTTTGTGTCTCAGAATACAAGACTTTTTTGCTTGCCAAAGCATTCCAAATATAATAATCTGTAATACAGTTGTGATCAGAACTGGTGCAGTACCTTATTCCTTAGAATGACTAACATTTTTTTAGATTTTTATAAACTAAATTTGTAAGGTGACAAAATATTTAGAATAAAAATCGTAAAAAAACATGGTTGATAAAATACTCGAAAATTTCTTGTTCCCAGGGGAGCCATATATAGAAAAAGCTTTGGATAATAAATCTATTGTTGGTCATCATCTATTTAATTACTTATTAAAACTTGACTGAAGAGGCTTATTTTGAATAAAGATTCTAGATTCTATCGTTATTAAGTTGATTGATTTCTTATTCTTTCCTCTTTATTTATACAAGTCCTCACCGTAGTGAAATATGCTATTTTTAAATTTACTATAAAGTTACAATTTTATAAAATCTATTTTTGATAGCTACTCAAGCTATTCCTTGGTACTTTATACCTCTCTCCAAAATTCTGTTTTTGATAGCTGCTCAAGTTCTTTCATGAGTATTTTGAGTAATTTTGGCGGCAAAATACAATAATTTGCTGTATATAAGTAGTTTTTAATCATATTTTTATTATATTTTATCTAAAATATTTCACTATATTATGATTTATTTTCGAGGAGATTTCAATCACCTCAGTCGCGTTTTAGAAGAATCTTACCTAATCCAACGAGACGGAGAAATCTCTGATAATTGCCCAACAGATTTGGAAAATAATTATGAAACTCTTTCTACTCCTTGTTATTCCAAAGAACTAATAACAGATGAAATGAGTATGTTTTCAAAATATAATAATTTAAAAATGATAATTTATAACCTTCAAAAATTTGAACGTAACTTGAAATATCTCACACGATTGAATGACTGGGGATTCCGAAATTACCAAAATCGAATTCCTTAAATTTAATGTTGATCAATGAGATTTTTGAATTTTCTTCCAACATCATTACTAAAACCATCGATTCCCTTTGAAGTTAAATCTCTAAATTAGACATCCTAGTGTAGGTAAATTTCAAACAATACTTTTGAAATCTTTTACATGGATCGTTCTATGGATTCCATTACTCTGTCTCGAGGATATTCGCAAAAAAACGGGAAATTTGAATTTTCCCAAAATGAGAGTTAATAATTGATAAATTAACTGATTGCTTAAAAACCGGGTATCATTTGATAGAAAATTAAATTCGGCGCCGTTTGGTATATATATGTTTCAAAGAAGAAAAAAATTGCGCTAAAATCAAATAAAGTAAAATTCATAAAATTTCAACTCACGGCTTCAAATAGAGATAGAAATTCAGAATTTTCTTGGGTTTTTTATAGGTCAAAATTTTTAGTTCTTACGATTGAGGCTACTCTCAACTCCGTCAGACCACATCCTTCAAGTGTACACAAGTGGAAATTTTGAGAAGGGGTTTTCAAATAGACTTTTTATTAAGTTTATGTAGCATTCTTAAGCGTAGCGTTAAATGAATAATTTGGAATATAAATATTATTTATTTTTAGTTATATCAACTTCTATTTCCTGTCAAACGAATAAACCTTCTTGTCAACAAAAGCAGATTCAAGTGGAATTATTAGAAGCTTATTCTTTTGGAAAATCAAACGAAATTAATAATGATACAGATAAAATTGGTATTGGCGTCGAGACAGATGATTTGGAAGATTTCGAGCTTGATTTGATTTTTAACAAATCAGAACATAATGCAATAAACTGTAAAGAATGTAATCCTTTATGCAAAGGCTGTGAAAAAAAAATGCTTGAATCAATGAACGAAATAGCATTCAAATTCTGTCCAAATTGTGATGAAGATAATTGTGATTGTTATGCAACCAACGAGACCCAAACATGTTATGATGATATATTTGAAACTTTTTTCAACTCTGTACAAACTCAAACAAATGATTTATTTCAAGATGAAAATTCATGATATAATATTTAATCAAAATAACTTCTTTTCTTCTGCAACTTTATAAATTTGGATTGAGTCCAGATAATGTTCAGAGTAATTTAAAAAAAAGTATATATGGGTAGGCTAATTGACAATAAGTGTATATGTTAGGACCAATATTGAAACTATAATTAGTGTATAATAGAGTAGGGTGAAAATTTTAACCTCGTAATAGGACCAGCTTTTCTGATAGAACAATCAATTCTAAGCATTATTTTGTATTGAAGCATGTGTCAAAAATGATTCTCCATTATGTCATTCGGTTTTAAAAATTCAAAATTTCTAAAGTCGCCGCTCAAATTTCATTGAATTTTTACCACGCAATCACTAAAATGCGGAATATATTCGCCGGCCGGACCCGAGTTCATGACCAAGAATAGAAAATATATCGATGTAAACTCGTGTCCGTCCGATTGGTAGCTGAGAATTCACCGTAACTCCAACGGTTGCGAAGACAGTTTACACCGCTCCCAAAGCCACCTAGACGGAATCCCTGACACGAAAACAGCGTTTTCCTCGCCTTTCTCACAGTCCGACTCGATATAGTACGGTTTCCACTCAGTTCTGACGCGAGCCTGGTCACAATGAGCGTTGGACTTGTACATCGC
>SSNU01003034.1:0-14926 GCA_012064415.1 Gyrodactylus bullatarudis
ACTCTTCTCTATTCTTTAATACGTAAAACTGAAAAAAATTTTTTTTTCGATTTTACCGCTTAAATGATCCTGAACAACGTTTTTTTTTCGTTTTCAAGCAGAAACAATAGAGAAAACACGATTTTTTCGTTTTTTCTCGTTTTCTAGATACTTTAATAGGTAAAATCGTGTTTTTTTTCGATTTTACCGCTTAAATGATCCTGAACAACGTTTTTTTTTCGTTTTCAAGCAGAAACAATAGAGAAAACACGATTTTTTTAATTTTTTTCGTTTTCTAGATACTTTAATAGGTAAAATCGTGTTTTTTTTCGATTTTACCTATGAACACTTCATGTCAAAAGTGCCAAAAATTTCTCCCTATTAAAGTATATAACAAAATCGTTGTTTTTTTTTTTTTTTGCGTTTTGCGCTTGAAGATACTCTATTTTGGGTCTTTTTTTTTTTTACCTATGAAATGATAGAGAAGAATTAAATTTTTTTGTGTAATTTTTGTCTATTTTTGTCTTGTTTTTTCAGCCTTCTCCCCTTATATTAAGACAATATATTATATAATAATACAGTTTCTCGATGCCTTGCGAATTTCTTGATCATTAAGATCAAGCTGCCCAGTTTGTCGGTTAATCTTACCTTGTATTATGCCTGTAATTTAAAAATCTTCCCACACCAACTCTCAATTGAGGCCTCTTTCACAAATTAAAGATAGCGCTAGTCGGTTGATAATATCCACTAATATAAAATTTTCTTTAACTCTTCAAATTAATGCTTTATATAATAAATATAAGCTAAGCGGACTGTGTTTTTTTAGTTATTATATTGTATACAATAAAAAAGACACATAAAAAAATTTGTATTTTTTGATCATGAATCAAATAGTTTGATTTAACTTACTTTTTTTTATAAAGGGTTTAATCTACCTCCTATGCCACCAAAAAGCATAATGCTAAAAAACAACTCTTTATAATTTCACCTATTTAATGGTATGTATAACCACTAGGTTAATTTAGTATTATAAAAATATAAAAAAAATATAAACATCTACATAATAAAATAATAGTATTGTAAGAACTAAAATAATACAATGCATGATTGCTTAATCGTCTTACTACTAAAGCTAAGGTTCTGATAGGCCCAAATATTCTAAAAAATATATAAATCCTGAATATTAAAACCAATGAACTCCTTCCCCAAACTGAAATAAATATAATTAACTCTTTAAAAAATAAGACACAAGGGGGGAAGGCTACTAGCCTTAACATTCCAAATATTATAATTAAATTATAAATATTATTATTATAAATTACACTTACTATTCATTTTCGAGAGCCTCTTAATAAACTTGATAAATAAAAGAAAAAGAATAAGATAAACACAGAAATTCCATGTCCTAACCTAAATCTACCTAGAACTTTACATCTATAAGGGCTTAGGCTAAATAAACCACACATTCCTACTCTGATGTGGCCTAACCTAAGAAAAGCCAGTCAACGCTTTTTATCTAATTCACAAAAACATCTAATAAAAAACACACAACTAATGAAAAAAAATATAATTAAATAACTCTTTAAAGTGTATATTTCATACCTAAAAAATCGAAATACCCCTAATAAACCCAACTTCATTATATAGCCCCTTAACAAAATAGATACATATCTTTTTGCTTCAGCATGGACTATTGGTAGTCATGCATGAAAAGGAAATAATGGAACCTTTGTAATAAAAATTAAAAATAATAGATATTTAATTTTCTCTCCAATGTTTAAAAATAATATATTACTTTTTGTAAGACTTAATTTAATACATAAAATTAATAAAGGTATACCCCCGAACACTATATAACCTAAAAAGTACCAACCAGCACTATTACGCTCTGAGTAAGGTGAATTTATAAATAAACTGAAGCATAATAAAATAATTCTTAATTCATAAAAAACAAAAAATAATATAACTTTACATGATAAAAAACATATAATCCCTCTTAAACATCTAAAATAAACTAATAATAATTTTATAACTCTTTTATATAAATTAATTTTATTAAATAAAGAATATACAATAAACACTGGTATAATTCTTAAATAAACTCCAAAACTATCTAAAATAAAATAATCATTAAATATACTTTTACAATTAACTAAACTTAAAAGACCAAATGTTATAAAAAACGTTACTTTTAAAGGTAAAAATTGTCACAAAATCATAATCGTCTTAATAAACATAAAATAAATACTACTCCTAGTGTAGCTACAACTACAAAATAAATTCATAGTATGGGATTTGTATTAATCAAAGTCAGTCCACTTATAAGAATAAATAATATTTTTAACCTCTCTAAAAATATTATTAAATTTACTAACTCAAAACCACTAATAATTAAATTGATCCTATAAATAATAAACACTAAATAAAAAAATTTTAACATCATTTTAAATAAGGCTTAACTTTAAACTTATAAATAAAACCACCACTAAGATGCTACATATAAAACTAATTCAGTCATAAGGTCATTCCGGATGACAAGCCCCTAAGTATCTTAGGACAACCAAACATCTTATAATAAGTCAAAATTTAACTTGATAGAATAATCTATAAGTTGATCCCACCTTTTTACTGCTAAAAGGAAGCCAAAATATAAATAAGAACACTATAACTAAAATAAGACCTCCTATCTTAGACCTTATGGAGCGTAACATGGCATAATAAAACAAAAAATACCATTCTGGCTTAATTTTAACCGGAGTTGTCATTGGATCAGCTCTCAAATAAGCCTCTGAATCTAATACTAAGTCTGGTCTAAAAAATAAACCAAATAATATCAAGAGAATCATTGAAACAACCCTAAATAAATCCTTTATTGAGTAATAATGGTGAAAATATACTGAATCAGTATATCCTTTATTTAACCTTAAAGAATTATTTGAACCTTGCTTATGTAAATAAAATAAATGTATTATTATGACACCCACTATAACAAAAGCTAAAATAACATGAGCCGCAAACATTCGAACTAAAGTAACTTTAGTAACTCCAAACCCTCCGACTATATAATTATAAGCTAAGTTTCCTATAAAGGGAACTCTTTGAACCACTCCAGTTAAAACTGTGGCTGCCCAATAAGACATTTGGTGTCATGGTAAAATATAACCTAAAAATGCTTCAATCATCATTAATAGATAAAGGATAAATCCAACAGACCATAAGAATCCCTTTTGAAAACTACCATAATAAAGACCACGACCCATATGAACAAACATAATAAAAAATATGCTTCTTGCCCCCCATATGTGAAAATAACGTATAAATCATAGGGATAGGTCTTCATTCCTGAACCCCATAACAGTCATAAACCTTAGGTTTTGGTCAGCAACATACAACAAGGATAAGATAACACCAGTAACTATTTGAATTCCTATGGTACCGGATAAAACAAACCCCCTACACCAATAATATTTTAACCCACTGTTAGTTGGTAAGTCATAAACTTTATTCTTTAGAATTCTTATCATATGTAATTGCTCTGTCTAATTTTTATTAAGTAAATATTATTTATTTTTAGCACCACAATCTAACAGTTTTAACTTAACTTAACTTAACTTTAAAAAATATAAACAACAGTATATACTAGTAATCAGATATAATCCACAAAATGCCAGTATCATATAACTAATTTACTATAATAGAGATTAACTATCTTAGGGCTATATAATAATAGACCTAACAACAAAAAAATTCCTATTAATACATGAGAAAAATGTAATCTAATTGTTGTAAAACACCTGGCATGATAAACACTCCTAAATAAATTCATTATTCTTTCTTCGTACTCAAATCCTTGTAATACTATAAAAAATAATCCTAAAACAACAGTAAATACTAAATAAACTTTAGAAACTTTCATTTGTAGGTGATAAGATGTAGCTGTTACTGAGGAACCTAGCAATAAAAATGATCCTAACAAAGGAAGCTCATTATATTCGGAAATATTAATATCTTCAACGTCACGAAACCATAAACAACTTGTGAATAAAGTTAAAAATATTAGGACTTCACTCATTATAAATAAAAAAAATCCTCTTAAATAATGATTATTATTAACAAACCTATCTTTTACAAATCAAGATGCTCCCACTAATCTCATTATAAAACCTAATATAACTAGGGGTAGCTTCCATAAAATTAACCCTACAAGAAAAAAAAAGAATATAAAACTACCGTAAACAGATGCCCATTTCATTAAACTATAACACCCTACAAATCATAGGATCATTAACTTGGAAAGATAATATATTTAAAATTATAATAGTGTTATTATTTTAAAATCTTAATAAAATTAAATAAAACATCAACGACATAATAAAAAGATAATTGTAATTGAGTAAATTTTTACTATTAAATCGAAATGATTTATACCAACTTAACAAACTACTTTCTCATCGCCATACAGAAATAAAATATATTAATTTGTTGACTATACTATTGAACCTTTGAGATAAATTTATAATATAATCTTGACCAAATAAGCCACTAAGCCATCTACTATTATTTATATACACATAGCTTCAACCTGCTACGCTCATAAAAAATATTAAAGAATTAATTAATACACTTAAATTTGAAGAGCATAAAGTATCTTCAAGTTCACCCCCACTTATTCAATTTTTAACAATTAAACTAAAAGGTGTTATAGACCTAATAAAATAAAATCTGTTATTAAATCCCTCTCTACTTCTATTTCTAAATTTTAAAATTACTCTTATTAACCGAAATGTATAAAGGAACGATAAACTTATCCCCAATATAATAAGCAAACACATTAATAGATTCCCACTTTTCTCTATAAATTTGACAAACAAATGCTTAGAAAAATATAAACCAAAAAACGGAAATCCCCTAATAAATAACCTTATTAAACCAATAATATAGCTAAACCCATAAGAACTAATGAAATAATGATAGCTCTTGTTTTGTCTTTTGTTTGAATTTACTAACAAATCACCTATCAAGCAGAACATCATACACTTAAATATACCATGACATAAAAGTTGTATTAAACCAATCTCTACTCCCCCAAGATAAATGTAAACATAGCATCAACTAATTTTTTTACAAGTTGATAAAGCTATTATCTTCTTTGTGTCAGAATAAATAAATGCACACAAAGCACTTATAATGATTCTAATAAGCCTAAGTAATAATAATGACTCTCCTATACCTGAATATAATAATTCACTTTCATATCGACATAGTAATCAGACTCCAGAAGCAACTAAAGTAGAAGAATGAACTAACCTCCTAACTGGTGTAGGAGCACGCATTGCTTCTAATAACCAGCTTCTCATTGGGTAAACAGCTGTCTTACTAATTAACAACAAGCATAAAAATAATAAAACAAACGCTCTAACTTTATCTTTATTGTAGTAATAATAAGAAACAAATATAAAAAACCCAACATCACCTAGTCGAGATCTTATCATTGTTATTAGGGCTGACCGAGACGAACAATAAATTCTATAATATAGTATTAAAAAAAACCTGCTCATTCCTAAGTACTCTCACCCTATAAATCTTTTTAAACAATCTTTAGTGAGTATCAAGAACAACATACTTCTAACAAATAGTTGAATGTTAACAATTAGATAATCCCTATGTCAATTAAAATAATGCCAATAAAAAAAAGAAGCTATTATAAAACATGATAATAACATAATTATACAAATTAATCTAATATTGTCTAAACAATAACTATATTTTATTTTTAAATTGCTACCAAGATAATCAGTATAACTATAACAAAATTTAAAGTTTCTCTTTAATTTGAATGATATAACTAAAACTAATAAAAAAAATAATAAACTAATGCCTGTTCTTATAATATACATGTTACTTAAATCAAAGGTGGGCCTAATACCACGTAAATAATGGCCGAAACATTATTCTTGAATACAAGTCATTGATAATTTATTAACATAATAATACTAGAAAGATAAATCTTTGTATTTGACGCTTAAAATCAACTCATATAACCTCTGACACTAGTATGCTATAATGTTGTCTAAATTTAATCTTTAGTTAATCTAGCTTCAAACTAGATATTAAACCAACACATATTTAAAAAATAATTACTTTACTGAAATTTTTTATTTATATTTATTAAGACAATATATTATATATTAATACCATTTTCAAATAATGAAAATTTTTGTATTTTTTTTATAATTTTACCTATCTAGACTTATAAATAACCGCACAAATTTTGAAAAAATCGACTAAATATTAGTGAAATTTTTTTTTTAAGTATATACTTTAATCTTATAAATTTATTTTAAAGAGGGTAACTACCCATTTTTTGCTCCTAAAGCAAACTTATTTAAGCTTCTAACATCTTTAAAAAATCTATAAAATAAACAATTTTTCCAGTTAACAAAATCATTTCTTCGGAAGCTACAATTCCATGTACTTAAAATATACTAAACTAGTTTGTAAAAAAACTTTAACGTATAAAACTTTTTTTATCATTAAACAAAAAAGAAAATATTATGATGCTTACTATTAATAAACTTAATATAAATAAATAGCTAACTCAATTATTATAAGATATCAGCCCTAAACTCTCTTCAGATGCTCTTGACGGATAAAAAGATAATAAACTTTCATCAATATAAATATTTCTTCACATGACTCTAATAAGTAATAACCAAAAAAACACAGCCAGTCTTAAATTTCTTTTACTGAACCTTTTATAAGAATAGATGGAAACAAATAGTAACAAAACATAAACTCCTCCTATATAAACTAATAATAAAATACAACTATACCAAAAAGATTTAGTAACTAAATATAAAAGAATCCTTCTTATACCTCTTAAACATACCAAAAACAAACAATAAGAACCCCTAGCTACAAACACGTTATAACTACAAGACACTAATATAAAACTTATTAATAATAAACTTCTTATAAACATAAATATTGAGTTATTAACTTGTGTGTTGTTATTAAACTTCACCTATAACTATTATATAGCTAAATGTTAAACTACTTTAAGCACGAAAAGCTTATATGCTAAAATACATTAATATAATCTCTTTTTATAAATATTACAAGGAACCTTTCGAATAAATAATAAAATAAATCTTATCTAAATTTATTCTCTATTAAACAAATATTTTGTAATATACATACCTTGCAATAAACTGATGCTATTACATAATAATTCTCAATTTGCCTATAAAAGTATACTGAAACAACTAAAATTTAAAACTTATTATTTAATTTTATAAATTATACTATTTTACCTATTCAAGTATACACTTTACGAAATTATACTTTAATTTAAACACTAACTTCGTATCACTTCAACAATAATTGGCATAAATGAATGTCCTACGCCACATAATTCCCTACAATATCCTACAAACCTTCCTATTCGATCAGGTAAATAAGTTAAATGATTTATACGCCCTGGAACAGCATCCATCTTTAACCCTAAATCTGGAACTGAAAAAGAATGAATAACATCAGAAGACCTAACTAAAATACGAGTTATCTTTTTATAGTTTAAGACCATGGGATTGTCAACATTATAAACTAAAGTGTTAGTGTAATATGAGTCATAAGTTGGGTTAAATTTATCTTCATATCTCCAATATCATTGACGTCCCATAACCTTTACTAATTTCTCGGATTCCAGCTCAGAATCGAAGTATATGAAACTTAAATTAAATATACATAAAACTATAATAAGTATAGTTGGAATCACTGTTCATAAAAATTCTAAAATTTTATACTCTTCTATAAGATGAACTTTATTACCTCTAAAGTAATATAATTTTACTATGTAAAATATTACTAAGAGCCTTAAAAACACACATAATAAAATTATATATGTAAGCATATCATAATATATTAACCTTAATGACATTTTACAAGCCCCTAGTTCCCTAAGGGCTACCATGTTACGACTTATCTCAGTTAAAACCGAAATTGACGGGCGGTATGTACCTCTATTAAACTCAATTCTAATAAACTAATTATTTTATTATACTTACTAGTCCTAAATTTTAAAAATTTTACAATCTATAATTTATTAAAGTGTAGCATGCTACCCATACTATAGTGGCACATAGACTTGACTTATGATAATAAAATCTAACACCAACATTTTTTTATGTCAATATTCAGTCAGACGTACACCTACAATAAAGTATGGTAAGTTAATTGGTGGATCATCCTATTAAAACACACAACCCCCAGTTAAGAGTAAGAGACTGCCAAATTTCTTTAGTTTAAACTAAAAGCTATTATATAGGACATAATAAGGTATCTAATCTTATTTTGATAAACCTACTTTCAATCAATTTGACTTTAAATTTTTAATTATTAAAATATTTTACCAAATAATAATTATTAAAAATCAATTTATATTTATTGAAACATTATTAAACAGAATAACCGCGGATGCTGGCACTGTGACTTTTCCTAATTTAATATAAGAACTTAATAACATAATACTTGTTAATAATAAATCTTATCCACTAACTACAATTATTTAATAAAATAAAAATTCAACCTTTATGGCTTTATATAAAAATTTTATATGTGGATTCCTATATTAGTTTCTCTGGCTAAAATTAAACCAATTTAGTAAATAGGTACGAAATTACGATACCGAATTTATTTTTGCAAAATAAATATTTATTATTTACATTATTACCCATCTGGGTATATATATAATAAAGCTAGTAAAATACTTATTATCAGATCCTTTCGTACTATGATAAACTAATTATAGATAAGAACCGACCTGGCTTACACCGGTCTTAACTCAACTCATGAAAAATTTTAATGGCCGAACAGGCCAACTATTTAAGCTTCTACACAAAAAAGTAAATTTAAGTCAACATCGAGGTGGCAATTATGTATTTTGATAAGAACTCTTAATACATCTAACCCAGTTATCCCTAGGGTAACTTTGTTTTTTTTCTCATTTTATAATTTAATAAAACATATTAATGAGGTTTGTTAACTATTTAAATTAATAGCTTTGCCCAAAATAAAACATTTAAACTATTAAGCTCCTAGGGTCTTTCCGTCTTATAAAATAAAGATGTGTTCTGCAACATCAAACTAATTTCTAAAAATGTATAAATTAATTAAAGATTAAATCCCCCCATTCAGACAATCCTCTATTTAGAAGGCAATTAATTATGCTACCTTAGCACAGTCAAGATACTGCGGCTTCTTGTTTTAAAAGTAAATCGATAATAAAACGATGAGCAGGGGATACTGACTATAAATATAATCAGAAATGTTTTTAATAAACAGTTCAATCTCTTACGAGAAATAAATACATTATTTAAATACTTATTTATAACATAATAACTTTAAGAAATTTATAATATATAGACTAAAAAATTGGACTAACATTATATAAATATTTTTTTATAAACTTAAGGGTAATTTTAACCCCAATGTATAATATAAATTATAAATAAACCAAATAAAATAACACATTATAATGAAATAAAGTGCTTATTTTTAAACCTATATAATTAGTTATAATAAAATACGAATTATTTATCACTTCAAACTAAAAAATTAAATATTATTACCCAAAATATTCTAAATTTCTTGTTAAATCATTTTATTTCGAATATCTATTAAATAAATAAAATTATAATCATTAAATCATGATGCAAAAGGTATTAATTAAACCTAAACTTGTTTATATTAAAGCTTTTTAACAAAAAATTATCTTAATATTACAAAAATTATGTTTTAATTAAACTAAAAAAGCTCCTTTTTATTTATATAATATAAGTACGAAAGATAGACGTATGTTCAATATGGTACTTCAAGCTACCTTTAAACCCATTAACTACTGATCTACTTTCATTTCAAAATCCTAAAACTAAACGGCGATTATTAAATCTTTCTCATAAAATGTAAAAAAATACGAAGGATCTAAGACCTGAAATTAAACTACCTGTAGTGCTTAGTATATTAATTCAATAAAATGAATCGTCATAAAGACAAACTCGACGGGGTAACCCACACATACCAAAATAATGGATTGGAAAGAAACATAAATTAAAGCCTATCATAGACATTATAAAATGAAACTTTAGTAAGATATTTTTTAAACTATATCCTGTAATTAATGGTCATCATCATATAACTGATAATACCACTCCACTATAAGACCCTAAAGAAAAAACATAATGAAAATGTGCTACAACGAATCAGGTGTCATGTAATAATAAGTCCAACACTGAAGAAGATAACACTATTCCCGTAACACCACCTATTGTGAATAATATAATAAAACCGTAGACCCATAGTACAATAGGGTTTCTTACCTTTGTACTTCTTGTGGTCAACATGTATAACCATGTAAATATCTTTATCCCCGTAGGAACAGCTATAATCATTGAAACTGACCTGAAAAATACAGATGTCTTTACATCCATTCCTACAGAAAACATATGATGTGCTCAAACTACACTACCTAAACAAACTATAGAAAACATTGCAAACACCATACCATAGTACCCAAATGGTTGTTCACCGTTACTTAAGGTTATACATATGTGGCTAATCATACCAAAAGCAGGTAAAATTAATACATAAACTTCTGGATGACCAAAAAATCAAAATAAGTGTTGAAATAGAACAGGGTCACCTCCTCCCACTGGATCAAAAAAAGAAGAGTTAAATTTACGATCAAATAATAACATTGTAATTCCTGCAGCTAATACTGGTAAAGATAATATTAATAGAATTGATGTAAACAAATAAGCCCATACTACTATTGGGGTGTCACTAATATTAACAGATACCCCTCATCTACTTATAATAGTGCATATGAAATTTAATGACCTAAATATACTAGAAATACCCGATAAGTGTAATGAAAACATTAACAAATCTGTTCCTACACTACTTCTGTAAGCCACACTTGATAAAGGTGGGTAAAATGTTCACCCTGTGCCTGCCCCCACTCATATACTACAAAAAACTAAAACCATAGATGGCATTAATAGTCATGCTCTGAGAGCTTTTAACCGAGGCAAATTTAAATCATTTATATTTAATAAAATTGGTAATAAATAATTACCAAAACCTCCAATTAAAACAGGCATTAAAAAGAAAAAAATCATTATTATACCGTGGCTTGTAATAACATAATTATAAACTTCGAAAGGGATAATATTATAATAAGGATCTGAAAGCTGTATTCGTATTAAGATTCTAAGACCTAACCCTACAAATCCTGCTCAGACACCTACTAAAGTATAAATTATACCAACTCGCTTGTGATCAAGAGTAAATAATCAAGACAAAACTTTATTCATTTCCAAGAGATGTTCAATTAAACACTTTTTGTTTTGAAGACAAATCGTCTATACTTTAACGTAATCTCTTTTATTTAAAAAATAATACAAAACGTGGACTTAGGAAAATGAGAACAAACATAAAATTCTCTTTGGCTTATTAGAAGTAAGCCCTAAAATTTTCCTTTTTAGTACATAAAACATTCAATAAGACCCTATAATCTACTTTTTTTCTTTTTTACATTCTTCACTTTATAGTACCCCTTAATACCTCAAATCTAAAACCTAAACATAATATGGCTAAAAATGCATAGTAAACTACAAAATTTTTATAAAATTTAATACTAAAACAAAAATTTAAAAATAAAGATATCTCTAGATCGAATAATACAAATAAAACTAAAAAAGAAATAAACCCGTATGTAAATCTCCTGTATGGCCTACTAAATCTTAAAAATCCACACTCAAATGGACTTATCCAAATATTGTCAATTGAGTGAATTCTATTATTTCAATTAAAAGAATGAAAAAAGTGAACCAATAATATAATTAATATGAACAGCAATAAACCAGAAAAAAAAAACATTATAAATGACAAAACTTAAAAGTTTTTCCACAGAGTAAGAATCTGTTGCTTAATGTTATAGCTATATCATTTATTAAATATTTACTGACGAAAATTGATATTTTACAATTTGCTATATCAAAGCAACCTGCTAAGCAGCCCTATCAGTAAGACTCTATAAAGCTAGAGTTTTTTATCTCCCAAAGATAATATTTTAAGAATAAATTACCTCAAAAGGAAGAAGCTCATAAATATTAAATTAAGCATCTCAAAGTTAACAGCTTTGCGATTTAAATTAAACTATTCTTCCTTAAAGTATCAGGCACACATACCATCTTAACCTCACTAAAAGAAAAGATCAAAAAAATCTTATAAAAGTAGAATAATACAATCGAGGTAAAGTTGCACGGCACCAAATAAAAAAAATTATAGTAATTAATACAAAAAAATAATAAACTACTCCTGAAAAAAAAAAAATTCTTCTGAATCATCTCATTATAAATACTATTAAATACTCACAAGCAAATAAACAAACGAAATGAACATTACAATACTCTGTTTTGAACCCAGAGACCAAATCTCTCTCTGACTCAGAAAAATCAAAAGGTATACGATTTGTTTCACATAAAGAACAGAATAAAAAGCATATATATATGGGTCACAACATTATAAAACACCTATTAAACCTATAATAAAAGTAACAATCATATAAAGAATATAGTCCATAACAACTACCAGCTATGATAAGAAAACACATAAAAGACATTTCATACCTTATTGCTCCGAATGATCTTCGTAAACTACCATACAAAGAATACTTATTATTACTACCCCAACCAACACTAAGTACTGCATATCTTGACAAAGAAGTTAACAAAAAAAATATTAATAAATAGTATTTTCTTATCATCTCTAACCCTCACATTCCATACAAGTTACAATAAGACATACTAATGAAAACGATTAAATAGGTTCCAAATAAAGAAAATACTGAACGATGCTGGTGTCTGTACCTCTTTCTCTTTATTATCAGCTTAATTAAATCTGCAAATCTTTGAAATAATCCTCCTACTCCGACCTTATTGGGTCCCTTACGTAGTTGTATATAACCTATAACCTTTCGTTCAGCCAAAATAAAAAAAGCAACAAATATCATAACAAGTAAGAATCTTATAAACTCTATTAAAAAATACATTGTAATAGAGTGTCTTGATAAGACACCATATGTACGACAAACATATATTATAAGTTTAAACTAACTCTACTTAATAATTTATTCACAAATAATTATAAAATAACAAAGAAGTTATAATAAACTTACCTAATGTACGCAAAACAATTATTCTAAAAATTAAAATACTATGTTATAACACTAATAACTTTTGACATCTACTGTGTAGACCCTTGTGTTTGTAATACACATATTCAAAAAACTTTATCAAAAGGTTTATTAATAATTTAAATGTTTATTTCTGATTAATTGGTTAAAATATAATAACAACATACCTGTTTCAAAACAAATATAACCCCCTCACACAATTAAAAATGGTAATCTACACATAGTTAAACACAAATAAATTCTTATTAACTTATAAATAAATTTAAGAGAGATAGGAAATCCTACCATGCTGAATAAAAAAAATAATCTATTTTTTGTGTTTGATATTTTTATATTACTTTTGATTATATCAATACCTCTTAATACATAGACCCTAACAAATCCTATAATTAAATAAATACAATACAATGCTCAAATTAAATTATTAGACAATATTATACAAGACAAGTATAATATTACACTACTCCTTAAATTTAAGACAAACCATAGTCCCTTGAGTTTAAGTCTAAAAAACATTAATGTTAAAAAAACTACTAGAATACTAAAAGACCTTCTGTAAAAAATACATTTACTTATAGAATTATTAAATAAATATCTTAAACATAGGGTAAAACCCTTGAATAGTCTCCCAATTAAAAAAATTAATATTCATGACCTTTTCTCAAAAATATATAATAAAAGAATTCTAAATGGAAATACAAAAAACTTGCACATTACTCCATAATTAACTAGCTCTAACTCTTTAAAATAAACACCAAATATTATTAATATGGAGCTTAGCCCTTTACTTAAAAAAAAAATAAAAGAAGAAAATCTTATGTTTGATTTATCTTTAGTTTTTAAATAAATATAAACTAGGAAAAATGATGATACCTCTATGAGAACCCAAAATACTAATATTTTTTTAGAAGCTAAACTGATAGCCACTAAAATAGTTATGATAGACCTTCTAAATAGTGCATATATGTTTAACATTTTAAAGTTTATTATTAATGATCTATAGAAAAGATTAAAATGTTTCTTACTATGAATCAATGTACTAGACTAACAAATATCTCATAAAAAAATATAAAAATAAATATAATAAACAGGCCAAGAGAAAATGAAGATCTTATGAAGCCGCCCAAACTTAATGCTCCGAACGCTCCTATAGTTAAATTTAAAAAAGGTCGTAATATTAGCACGAAAGGTCGAACAATATACCTGATTCCTTCTGCTATACTAACAAAAGGGGCTATACCCAAAGGAGCTCCAACTGGGGTGAAGCTGGCAAAAAATTCCTCTCAGTTATTTGACAATCGACTTGTAACTAGCCTTAGAAAATAAGGTAATAACATGAGAATTAAAAATATTATGAAATAAAACACATCAAATGTGCTAGGTACTCGGTATAAAATAAACTCAAAAAGAACAAATCTAATTAATAACTTGTTAATTGATGTGTTGCTTACTAATAAATTTATTTTATATTTAATAAATTTAAATAAATTGTTAAAAATCATTTTTTTTTTAAGTAAAATGAACAAGATTTTTTTTTATAAAAAATTTTTTTGTAAAATTTTTTAACTCTTCTCTATTCTTTAATACGTAAAACTGAAAAAAATTTTTTTTTCGATTTTACCGCTTAAATGATCCTGAACAACGTTTTTTTTTCGTTTTCAAGCAGAAACAATAGAGAAAACACGATTTTTT
>SSNU01003029.1:0-13735 GCA_012064415.1 Gyrodactylus bullatarudis
TCAGGGATCTTGAAATATCAAATTTCATCGACTTTCAAGTAGGAAAAAATTAAAATTTGATTTTGAAAGGATTATGGAGTGAATCTTAAAACCAGATTCAGCATATTTAATTTCTTTGACTATTTGTGATCACTCTCTCACATTGAAATCAACAAAAATTTTCAACTCAAAGTTCAAAAAAATGGGAATCTGGCGCTACTTCAAGATGTCAAATTTGCCATATTTTCCTTAAAAATTGATTTTTCTCAAATATTTTTTTCTCCGTATCGTGAAATAGGACCTCATGATCTAGATTCCAAAAAATCTTGATCAAGTTCGATTTCTTGATGAAAAAATTAGGAATTTTGTAAGAATCATAAATTCCCATCTTCATATTAAGTAGCTTTACGTCCGAAAAACCACTGATTTACATTTGGGAATTTCAAAGGCGATGGCTTCAGCAGTGATGTACGAAGAAAATCAACTAATTTTATAAATGACCATTATTCCAACATACAATTAAAAATTGTATTCAAAAAACAAAGATTATTTAGTTTAATTCATAAGGATTTGCAAAAGCCAGAAGAAAATACTCTCTTAGCACTGATCTTTGGATTAAAGAGAAATTCTTTATTAATACTATTAAACCAGATCTGTGTGTTCAAAAGAACCATACATATTCTCTGATACTACCCTGGCCTATGTGTGCTTTTTCACCCTTTTTTCTCTTCACTTTTGCTATTAATGTTGAATTTTTTGGGTGGTTTTCCAGCTTACATTCTCTTCTTTTTATGGTACTTGCTTCTTACTATTTTCATTCTAATTATTGTAATTTATTATTTCAATGATTATATTTATAATTTCATTTTTAAGGTAACATTGCTGATGAAGCTTTAAGAAATACGTATTCAGTGCCAAAAAACGTCTTGTTTTTTTCAATTCTTCAAAATTCCTAAATTCGAGAAAATTCAAAAAATAAATAAATTTGAACAGTTTAAGCTCTAAAAAAGTCTCCTGGGAAGTTTCAACTTTCAGAAATTATTTTTATTATAATTCAGTGTAGTATGAAAATATATTCGATTTCTTTCTTTTACTCGTGTAATAAGCGCATTTTAACATTTGAATGATAAATTTGACCTTAGATTTTATCCTTCTCAAGATAGGAATCCAGTATTATTTCTAGTTAATCCTCTATATCCACATTATAAGAAAAAATACTCATAGATCAAAATGCTATTGATAAAATTGAAAAGTCAGAAAATAATCAATATTGTTAAATCATCATAGAAGATGAATAAAATCAATTTCTCTATTCACTCTTTAATTCGGTGATAATACTGCGTGTAGTAAACATCGAGAACACTTGAAATAATTCGATTAAAAAGATCCAAGAATTTGATTTTCTTCCACTTTTATAGTCTAGTAAAAGATGATATTATTTGGGAAAAGTTTCTCCAGAATTACCAAATTCATTGGCTAATTAGATTAAAATCTATTTTTCAGTCATGAATCTGAATGACAACATTGAATTTTAAAATCCGTCAAGAAATCAGAGGTCAAAACGCGAAAAGACAAAAAATGAGGTAATTAATTTTTTTATCCACAATCAAGACTGTTCCAATGTTTGCGAGTGTTGAATGATCATTAGACAAGAAATGAATGAAAATATTCTTCGTATTAGATAGAAAGAATCAGCAGAAAATCCTGAATGGAATGAGGGAATTTAATTTTTGTGGAAAGTTTGACACTTATTGAGCCTACTTTATAGTAAAACAACTTAAAATTATCACAAATCGTATGCTTTTTCAAAAAAATTTTAATTGCAGAAAGATAATCTTATAATGACTACAGATCGAACACAGATCGTAAAAATGTGTTTCAGGTTGGAAAAACAATTTAGCACTATTATCGTTATAAAAATAAAAATATCTTATACTGGGAAAAATATACATTTTAACCATTTGCACGTCTGGCTTGTTAATCTGTGAGATATAGCGTATATGTCTTGTCTAAGAATGCTACATTTATGAAAATTTCTTATTTTTAAATAAATTCACAACCATGTAGCAGACATCATACCCAAAGTTTGTAAATACATTAATAGATTATGTAATAACAGATAAGTTTAAAAGAAATTATCCCCATATTCCTATGGCTCTTAAAGAACTACAGGAGAAAAACTGACAACTGAAACGGAATGTCAAAAAATAAACTAAAGGTCGTATTTCTACGAATTGAAAAGCATAGAGAAATATTGCCAGAATAATTAGAGAAACTCGAAATAATGATATGCATTGTATGCTTCCTTTATATGTATGTAACCTTTTATTCCTGAGGTTATCCAATTTAAAACTGATACTCTAATTAGAATCTAAAATATTCAAATTTTATTTAATTCTGTTAGAATTCTCTTAAGAATCATTAAATAATGCGAAAAGATGAATTAATTCAAATAAAATGGAAAAAAGTTACAAAATAAAAAAAGAAATATTAGGTAAACGATCAATTTGATAAAATACTTGATGAGTCAGTAAATTGGTTGTTAAAAGTGCACTTTCTAGAAGAAATTATTCATTCAGGTTTTTTCAATTACATTTTGAAAAACCCCAAAAGATTTATTGCTTTATATTAACCAAATTTAGCAGCATCTCATCTGATGAATGAACAAGCCGAATATAAAATAAATTTTCATTTGTGATAGCTTTATCTAATTCACACATTTGTGTTAATTTATAGTTGGAAACAAACATTTCTGAAAAAATGTAACTTATACAAACAATCAACTTGAGCTAACATAAGCAGCAACAGCAATCTAATTCCAACTATAGAAATCAAGCTGAGATTTCAAGTGAAGCTTTACAGGATGAAAATCGTTTTAAACCGACTAGTAAATTAATTAATGGTTTTTCAGCTTACTTAAGTGATTTATACCTATTAATTCCCCATGAATAGAATGCACAAAATCACATGATCCGTTAGAAATCGATGATTGGAAATATAATAAAAAATTCTATAGACACACAGGCTTGTTTAATCATATAATGGTAGAGCTATCTGGTTATTACATGATGAAGATTGTCTTCTTATACTTTAGCCAAGAAAATTTTAGCCCCATAATATAGTCAGTGATAGATTTCCTCAATAAAATCTATAACTGCAGTTGATTACGGATGAGAACCATAATTAGATAGAACAGGGGTAAGGATGATATCCACTTGTTGAGTTCAGTTGTAGATTTCAATCATTGAATTATTCATAAAATAAACGGAAATATTCCAAGGATCATTGAATCATTTTTTAGTATCCTAAGGATTTTTACCATATTTTTTATCTATCAAATTGATCTTTCCTTGTCGATTTATTGCCTGAGTAATTTTAATAATAATAGAGAAATTTTAATCAGAGGAAAAAATCACCAATTTTCCTACCTTGAAAGCTTTGATAATTATCTTGACATGTTTGTTCAAAAGCTGGAAGTTTTGAATAAACTCATAAAATGGAATTAAGAAATGTGAGAATAAAAATTAAATTGGATTTTAGTTGGAATTCGCATTATTTCTACCAGTAAAACTGAAAAATGACTAAAATGATTTTTCATTATTTTGTTTATCTCATCTTATTATTAGGCCGGTATTATTAGCAAATTTCAGCCATAAAATAAACAGCTCAATTTAGTACTAATAATACTTAAGATTTCAAGTAATCTTTTTTTATAAGTGAGATAAAATGTCGATAAATGTCGAAAATTTAATCCATAACTGTAACAATCCCTTAGATCAATGACTGATACTGTAAAAAATTCTTTTGAAAAGTTCCTTATTTTCGAATCCATCCAATGAAAATTAAGAAACTAATTTTCTAGTCTTTTTGTTAATTTACTGACATAAGTGATGACTACAATCAAGTGGTTGGCATGTGTGGAATGGTCTTTCTCAATGCTCAAAAATGTTCTAACAAATAACGAATTATTCAAGACTGGCAATCTAAAAGAGCAATTTTATATTCGCTTAATTATATTACAATATTTTTGAAAGATTTCGTGAAGTAAAAAATGTCGAAATTTAAGATAAAAATGTCGAAAAATGTTACCGACCTACTTATTATAGAAGCATAAAAAGGTATTTTGATGCGATATCTGGTGAGATGAAGTCAAAATGGTTAAATCAGAGAACAGTTGACCGCAAGGGATTCGTTTTCATTTCATCGGTCTCTTTGTCATTCAAAAAAATTACTGCGAAACAATAGGGGGCAAATGTTCTATAGATTCGCCGTCAAAATACTTGAAGAATAATTTTTTCATACCAATAGACAATACGAGAAATTTTCCAAAATTTTGATGAGCGTTTTTTAGTAATTTTGGAAATTTTCGTTCAAGTCTAACGATTACTAATAAATTTTGACAGGCCTTCCATTTTTAAGGGAGTTAGTATTCTTTTTTTCCAATTCATGAAAGTGGGCATTGAGGAAAAAAATGAGATTTTAATGAAAATCATATCAACTCCCGGAAGAATCGATAAACACTTGGATGAAATTTTCCAAAATTACTAAAATCGCTCAGGTATTTTAGTATTATCCCACCAAATTTCGCTTTTACCTATTATACCTTTTTACGAATCTGAAAAAAAGATAAACAAAATTAATTTTAACATGAATTCACATTATTTCTTGCAAAAATGACTTAAAAATTGTTTTATCAATAGTTAAAAATGAAATATTTCTTATTTTTTCATGAATATTAAAATTTTGATCAGTCAAAAAACGTTTTTAATTTGAAAGTTTTCACAATTTTGTTTTCAGAAGCATAAAAATGTATTTTGAATTTGGTGGGATATTATAGAAACAATTGATGATTAAATGGGCATATCGATGGGTGATTTTAGAAATTTTGGAATACGTCCTTGGCGTATTAAAAAATCATGTTTCCGACATGTTCTTTATTTATTGTCTCCCTTTTTAACAGTTTATCTACAAGTAAGCCTTTTAAGCCGTGCATTAACCAAGGGATATATATAACACTGAAAAAAGAGACGTAATAATATTATTATGTACATTTAGTAAGAAATGTACTTTAAGAGAGGAATAAAGTGCCATACATTTATTAGATGCTTCGCTTCCTCTAGTTGACCAAAAATTTGCATGAAATAAAAATAATTTCTTTCATTCTGTAAGTACAAATACTGTATTGAAAATATTCTTGGATCATAAATCATTATTAGAGAAGAACTCAAAATACTACTTTAAGAGAGCAGAGAAAGAATTATAAAAAATTCCATTATTTATGAATTATTCAGATAAATTTTTGCTACCCATTTGCATTTATACTTAATAGCATACATTTTCCTCTCTAAAATTATTTTTATATTCCGATTCATATATATTTATGATATTCTCAACTTTAATCTAAGATTTAAAATTAGTTTTCTATTCTTGTAATTTTGAGTTATTTTATATGCATTATTTTCGATTTTCTTGCTTGTATTGTCGAGCCATATATTCTTTTGAAAAAAATATAATTTATATTTCATGTATCAATCAAAAGTACTCAGATATAAATACTGTTCCAAATAATCCCATCCTCTGGTTTAAATATACTTTCAAGTTTCTTTTTCGAAAGTAACATCAAAATGATAGTTTACAGTTATAAATTATAATGATTAAAAGCTAAACAAATTTTCGCTATAGATCAATCCAGCATTGTTGATTTTCGACCAATAATTAGTAGAGTTGGATGAAATTTTGCAAAATTACTTAAATTGACCATAGATGTGAAAAAACTAATCTTCAAGTATTTAAATATGATCCCACCAAATTTTGCTTCAAAATACCTTTCCATGATTCTGGAATAAGATAAACAAAATTGTGAAAAATTTCAAATTTAAAACGTTTTTTGAACGATCAAAATTCATGAAAAATAAGAGAAATTTCATTTTCACTATTGAAAAAAACAAGTCATTTTTGTAACTTTTTTTGAATAAATAATGTGAATTCAGGTTAAAATTATCAAAATACAACATTAAAAAACATTTTTAATTTGAAAATTTTCAGAATTTTGTTTATCTTATTCCAAAATCATACAAAAATATTTTGAAGCGAAATTTGGTGGGATACTATTAAAATACTTGAAGTTTAAACTTCCCATATCAATGGTCTAATAATTAGTACTGCGGTTATTATATCTTTCTCAGTAACCAATTTAAATCGTAACTATATTTTTGCTTTTCTTACTAGCGAAAAAAATAAAACAAAAGAAATCGCTAATGGACTAAAAAGAACAAGGCATATAGAAATTCACATTTTTGTTCCTTTTATTGTTATCCCTCCAAATTATATTTACCGCTTTTCTCTTTCTTTTATATTCTTGCCAGTAGGCTTTTAGTATTAGTATTTTTTACTTTTAAATAAATAATCAAGATTCAGAGATATCTTTAATAACCAAATACCCAAATTACTTCTAAATTCATAAGCGAATTTATCATATTTTGACAGCTGCTAATAAACACAAATGGTCGTAATTTTTTAGATAATTTAATTCTCTATTTTTATCGCTGTATAATAACTTATGATTAATCATTTAATTCTAAATGGTTAAAATAAATTTTGGTTTAAATTGACCTCAACTATGAATTAGGTAAAGTTAGCCTCAAATTGCCTATTTTAAATTTGCATAAATTCATACTCAAATAATTTCTAATTGTCCATATATATCACAGGATGATAGATTATTTTATTAAAGGCAACTCTTTAGTTAAATGCTAAGATACCATAGGAATAATTTTAAAGAAGCTCGTGATTTCTATTGGTATTTTGCCTTATCAAGTGATTATAATTCTATTCAACAGGAGTTTAAAAAATAGTCTTAATATTAGATATTTTACGAGATTTGATTAGAGTGGTGAATTGTATTTTTTCAAGAATGTTGAACAGATCACGTGAATTAATTTGAAATGAATGCATTAAAATCGGATATGATTACTTTGTTTTATTTAATCATGTAATGTAAAAACAGGTGGATGAGATTTTTTCCGATCAGGTTTCCCTGATTAAAGTTTATTAGACAAATCATATCACTGCCTAGCTCCCAACCCATTAATCGTAGAAAAAAGGTAGTGTGCAGATAAAAAGATATATATTTGACATTTTCTAAAAGAAATAACCAAACACACATAAACCCATAATAATACTAAATGTAAAAAGTATTTTTGAGATCTGAATTTAAATAAAGCATATATATAATAAATAAATATTTATCAGGAAAATTTTTTATCAAAAATTGTACTTTAATGATTTATTTGAGAAACAGTTCAGAAAAGAGACAACATACAAGTTTCCATGATTTCTTATGACTTAGATTACTTGAAACATGAAAAATTATTTTCTGAATAAAAAATGTTCCAAAAGAAATTAATTGTGTTTTTCTAGCATATAATATTATTATTTCTCAGAATGTACTCTCGATTGACAGGAAATAGAGAATCTGTTATACTTCTTCTTCAAGTGGATATTTAAAAAATACTATTTAGAGATTTCAATGTGGGGGGATTGAAAATAATATTCAACAATCGAAGTACTCTTAAATATATTTAAATTTTCAGAATGAAGAAAAAAATATTTTATTGATATAAACTCACCAGGCTCCTTTCATGTGATACGGAGTTAGATCCTGAAAAAAGATTAAATATGTGTTAATGAGGTTTTTTGTAGGTTGTAAAAATTCACTTATTTTCTACACTTGTAGTAAAGTTAAAATAATTGAAATTTCACGAGTTTCTAAAAATTTTAAATTTTTCCTGTAAGCTAAATAAGATCATGCATTAAGAATTTCAGACTTTTAAAAATAAATATTGAACATATTCCAGAAAAGTTCCTTCTTATTTGATGATTATAGTTTAAGGTAACTTGCATTTTATTTTAGAAGTAAAAATAGGCATTCAGAAGTAATTTGTCAATAATTTTTTATGTTAAGACAGAAAAAATGATCAATTTATTTTATTTTGAACCTGTAGTGGAGTTTCACAATAATAATGCAGAGGAAATTTTATTTTTGAATGACATTTTAAGAAAAAAACCTAACCAATGTTGTTTTATATTGATGGATGAAAAAATGATAGCAGCAAAATGAACGACAGTGAAAATTTTAATTTCTTTCATTAAAAATTATTATTTTTTCTCTGATTTCATTCGAGTTGATAAAAACAAATGTTTGAATTAGTCATCAGAGGATTTCCTATAAATAAATCTTTAAAACGATTAATTGTTATTTTTTGTGATTAGTCTTGCTGAAGGAAATAATAATTCAAAATTTCACAAAGCTGATTGTCATTTGAATATCAAGATAAAATATTGAATACTGAGTTGGCGCTATTTTTGATCTTGGATTTGAAAAATCTTTTTTTTGATTCTAAAAAGTGATCAAAAGTTGTTTTAGAGAATTGAATTAGACAAAGAAGTAGATTTTCACGAGTCGAGATTAATGATTAGAGATCTCAGAACATCATTTCAAAGCGAGAAATTGAAGTGGGATGATTCTCAAAATCTCATTTGATTTCTTCTGCTGACCATAAAAATTTCTTCCGATCAACCCCCATCAAAAATTTTCAATTCAAAAGAGGGAAATTTGGCGCTAACTTGAAATTCAATACAAATCCAAATTTTTTTTAGATTTCAAAAAGACTCATGAGCTCTTTTGTAAAAACTCTCATATTCTCTTCAACTAACCATAAATATATTTTAGCTTGTTCAAAAATTTATGCAACAGCTGAGAACAAATAAAATTACCAATCCTTGTCGTTTCTAAAATAATGCTTTGACCATATGTTAAGAAATTTTTGTTTACCCAATATTCCATCATTCCGTATTTATTTATTCCAATCCAAAGCTATTTTAGTAAATACAGTAGAAGCATTGACAAGTTAAAATCATAAAAATCCAAATAAATTTCAAGATAATGTTTAATTTGCTTACCTGAACGAGTCCTGTTATAATCTGGATTATGAATTCCTCGCTTGAGTTTATATAACAGTCCATCTTGTCGGAAATGGTAATGATCAATCAGCTGTGAAATCAATGAGAAATAATCTGATTAATGTGTAGTATACCAACAAGTTTCTTTAGCTGTATCTTTCTACAATAAGTCATCGATATTTAATTAAAACTAGACTAAAAACCAAGCTCGTTTTGAACTTTAAGACATTCAAATTGCAAAAATTACTATTCTTCGATAGAGCTATTCTTTGCTAATTTAAAATATTTTTAATTAATGATGCAAAAACTTAAATTCATGCACTCATCTTTCAATAATTTTTTTTCTCAAAAATGTTCATTTTTGGCAGAAATAATTCCTATCGAACATGATTTTATTTGATGAATTTCATTGCAAGGTCTCATCTAGATGTTTAATTATTTTCTTATGTGCGCTAAATCAATCATTAACAGCCCAAAAATAATACTTATATGGTGTAACACTTTATCAGGAAAATGAGCTCTTTATAAATCAGAGTAATGATCTACCGTAGGCTCCTGTAGACACCAGAATGGTTCTTAAAAATTTGAATCTTGTGCCAGAATTTCCAAAATCAACTATAGTGAACTGATCACATTTAAGGTTTGGATAATTAAATTTTCTTGTAAGTTACAGCCCCAAAATAGATTTCTACAATAAATTAATAATAGGTTAAAAAAACAAACTTTATATCTCTCTATACCTAAAATTAGGAAATTTATACTATCCAAAATCAAAAATCTAAAAAGGGGGAATTTTTTAAAATGAAATTCTATTAAAATTACAATTCGATTAAATAACTGTTTGAATTGAAATGTTGAGAAATAAATTTTTGAGTATATTGAATTAATTTTAATGAATACTTGAACTCACTTCAACAAGGGTCATAAACTTTTGACCACCTTCGATTGAAAAATGTTCAAACTCTTTCTCAATCCTGTAATGCTTTGGTTCATTGTGGTAAACAATACTCAAGACGTATGTCACATCTTCCTTACGTAAGCGTACTCTGCAGAATAAAAATTCAATCAAATAATAAAAAATTTACCACAATTTGTTAGCATCTTTAGTTCAAGACAAGGATATATTTCTAGAATTCTGAGTATATCAATTACAATAAACTTAAAGAATATAAATCTTAATTAGAGATATTGAATGAAACAGGAAATTGATGGATAGAATATTTTTCTTTTTCTGTATAGTTTTGAAGCAGGTTGCTCAGATTTTGAAAATAGACTTTAGCAAGTAAGCACAAAAATAAAATTTTCAAACGACTGAATTGTATTAAATTAAAAATTTTTTAAATTTTATATATTTATATATTCTTTTCAAAAATAAATTTTTCTAACAAAAAAAGTGATGCTGTCCACCAGATTTTAAATAACAAGCTGTTTGAAATTACCAATAAGGCTTTCCCTAATCATAAACTCAGCATTCTTCCCAAAACTACTAAGTTGATCCCTGACCTGAACAAAGACCTTATTCCAAAGAAAAGGAGTTATATACCTTTTCAAATGTTCTTGTGGCTCAAAGTATGTAGGACAGACTGTTAGACCAGTGAAAGTAAGAATCAAGGAACATCTATGAGTAGGCAACGTTGGTTTAGCGGTTCAAGAGCATCTTTGCAATAAAAATCACACTGCTGAATCAGCAGTGCTGATGTGAGTAATTTCAGTATCTTGTACCAAGCTGATCCATATGTTTCTCGAGCAATTAGAGAACAAGTCTTGTGCAAAGCTGAAGCCCATTACATCAAAACATTGAAACCTAACCTCTATAGGCAAAAAGAATTGGCAACACGAAAAAAGCGATTCACACAGAAAAAGAAAATTGAAAAAATCACTAGATTGCTTAATAGCCTTGTTACTAGCTGAACTAAAAGAGCAGAAAAAAGTGAGATTGATAATATTAGTGAACAAAAAGAGCAAGTAGTTGAATCTACGTCTCAATCAAATCAACTCCAGTCCTCTCTGCCCCAGCAACTATTACGAATGTGAGCAAAATTTTATTTTCTGATAAATATAATCTATTATCAGATTTTGAGCTTGAAATTTCAATGCATATTTCGTAACGAATCGCATAATCTTCATGCGTGATGTAGCTCCTATCCTTGGCATTTTGAAAATGAATTGAATAAGGGTTTGCAAAACTTCAGGCGCCCAAACTTTATTTATGGTAAGAGGATAGTTTTTTAGCCTGTTTTTACTCTGTGATGAATCTGATAGAAAATTATGTCTCAGAACAGCCAGTATAAAGCAGTCCAGATCTGAAGGCCAAGGATTCATAAGATCTAACTACAGGCTGCAAATCTAAAACATGTAAATGCAGAAAAATAAATATTCTTTGTAATTCATCAATAGCTGTACAGTTTTGAATTTACTACCTCAAGTTTTAAAAAAGACAAAAATACGATTACAATTTGTAATTTACAAGCCCCATCAAAAAGGACAGGGGTTAAATGTTTTCGTCACTTGTATATTTCATAAGCATAGACCGTATATGCTAACAGGGGCAGAGAGGAGAAGTATTTTTGTTACACTTTAATTAATTACACTTTCATCATTCGTTACACTTTAGGCACAACACATCTAAAGAACAATTAATACCTCTACAAATAGTACCTATCTGATAAGTGATTAAATTTCAGAGACGAAGGTCTCAAAACAGTAACTCCTGTATTCGACTGATTTTCTAGCTATTTAACTTCTCTTTAGTTCACCAGAAATGATTTTGTAATAGGAAAATATCAAACATTAATTTATTCAATAAAATAACACCATGAAAAACGATACTTGAGTCATAAAAGAAGATTTTCTGGTAATTACAGTAACTCATTCATAGATATTTCAAAATTTTCGCATTTCTTTAAAAAATACCTATAAAATTTCTATAAATTAAATTCATTTGAAATTTATTTTAAAGAATCAAACTTTTTCGCAGAATCAGGAATTTTCCAAAGCTTAAAATAAACATTAATACTTTTCATTTTACAATATTTTTAATTAAAAAAAATTTTATTAAGATCATAATGCTATTTTTTCTGTATGATTCGAATTGAAATAGCTGAAACATTTTATCATTTGCCTCAGGTATGGCTAAGAAATATAAATTTTACATGTATCACACGAAAGAGTATGTCCAAAATAAAAATAAGCCTGAAATAGATTCTCTTGAACTGATTCATTACAAGTCTCATATACTAGATCGAAATATCCTAATTTTAGTACAACCTATGAAGAAAAATTCTATTCATGAGTTGTCTTAGGACGAGGAATATTCACGAAATATACTAGAAAATTATTATATTTCATGATTCCCGACTTGTACAGTAACATATATACCAAACATCTAAAAGTAAGAAGAATACAATTAAAATAATTTCAAAGCTTAAAAAATAAATCATTATAAATAATTTAATACGACCAATAGGAGTGAAATTAAAGAAAATAAGATAAATAGATATCTCTTACAAAAAATCGCCATCATAGAGACCAGCTCTTGCAAGACGTTTCTCAGCCTCTCTCCTGCCGACCATATTGTGAAACCAGGATTGAAAAAGATGAATATCTTTTAACACAAGATACTGTAAATGCTCTCTCATTGGACCATTTAAAGCTTCTCCGATATTTGGTCCCTATTGAAGGAAAAGATATTGAATCACGCTAATTTTGGAATTTTATCCAATAATTAAATTTTAAGAAAAATATGAGAATGTCCGATAATTTTGAAATTCGCGATATGAATATATATAATATCTGAATTTTCAGCGTGAAAAATAAAAATAAATTAGAGAGAAAATACTTGAAAAATTGTATAAAACCAATTTATGGCAATAAGTATAAAAAAAACAGATCGCCTGCTAACTCTCCTGCACCTTATATATTTTTGCTACCCTCTGTCAGTTTGCTTTCTCCTCTTTACACCTTCTCAGTGACTGCCAGCTATTTCAACCATTCCACTTCACACCCTCTTTTCACAAGCAATCTGTTTTCCAGATCAACTGCTAGCCCTCATGGGGAGGCGCCTCGAGACAACTCTCTCAGCGCGACCGATTCTCCCAAACTCCTCATCCCAACGGCTCACCGACAAACGACACTCTTTTACCAACCCACCAGAGACTGAGCTCGCCTCCGAGCACGAGAATCCTGCCGGAAATCCCGCCACCAAATACATATCCTGGCATCGCCATTCAGGTCCAGCAGGAACTCAGCACTTGCTAGAGCAGGCCTCAAACTTTGCAGACATTAGTCGAGTGCCCATGTCTACCGTCGATTGTTCATCGTCAGGTGTGCAAGAGCAGCGATAGCCTCGAGAGTCTTTCGACAATAGAGGTATTCGGTTCAGGCTCAGCCTGCGAAGCGTCAGAAATATAGAGAAGGTGGCAGTAATGTCGCAGGAAATGGTCCAGGGATATCGATAGCAATGAGAAGGTTTGAAAAGGAGGGACATTGGAAAAGGTTCCGGTGAGGCGGATTTGAACCACCGACCTAAGGATATCTGCGTTTGCCACTACAGTCCTCCGCTCTGCCAGCTGAGCTATCACCGGTGATCGCCTGCTAACTCTCCTGCACCTTATATATTTTTGCTACCCTCTGTCAGTTTGCTTTCTCCTCTTTACACCTTCTCAGTGACTGCCAGCTATTTCAACCATTCCACTTCACACCCTCTTTTCACAAGCAATCTGTTTTCCAGATCAACTGCTAGCCCTCATGGGGAGGCGCCTCGAGACAACTCTCTCAGCGCGACCGATTCTCCCAA
>SSNU01003006.1:0-13675 GCA_012064415.1 Gyrodactylus bullatarudis
GATGAGTATGCCCGAAATAAAGGCCCTTATTTGTGAAAATTCTGGCATCTCCTTCTTCTTCCCTGAAATGAACTTAGCATCGGTAACTCAGCTTAAAACCGATGTCTCTGTACATCTCTCAACGTTAGATAATTCTAGCTTTAATTTGGTCGATGAAAATGGGGAAAATAAGTAACAGATTTATTAGCTTATACATTTATTTCGATGCATCATCTATCCAATTAACTGTATATTTCTTCGTGATAAAATCACTAGTTCTATCAAAAATAATAAATTTATTAAGAAATGAATATTTCTACTAATTCAGAAATAATATTACTTCGTTTTCATTCATATCGTAAATTTGTATTTTTTTAAATATTGGGAAAAAAAGTTTTCGAATTAATTTTTTGCATAGTAGTGTTCATTGGACATTTACAAATCTTTTCATATATCTCTGGTCACATAAAGTTGATTATTAAGATAATTAGACGTGAAATAAAGTTGTGAGAAAGAAAAAAGCCACTATATTTATTGCAGAAATAATATATTACGCGGTGCAACAAAAAAGACTTTACCCTCACAACCAGGCTGATATTTTGATATATTGTTCAGTTTTTCACGCTGATTCTCATGGTGCCCTTCATTTTTTTCTCAAATTTTTTTACGGCCGCCAGCGGCCATTAAATTATTTTTCGAGATAATTTTTTTGAAATGCTATATCTTGACTAATATTTCACTTACATTAACAAACTTGGGCTTGAAAAAGAGCTAAATGTTTGAATTAACAAATAAACTTTGTTTGAACACTGAGTTCTGAACTTGAGCACTAGAAAATTCGCATTAAGTACTCAAAATTAGGTTTTTCTCAATAAATATTTTAAGCAGAATGCTGAATTCCTATTGGTCCATCGTAGGTAGTATTGCGACACAGGGTAGTAGGGAGAAGGGAATATTTTGTGTAACAGAGGTCCCTGTATGTAATTTGTTACACACATAAGGCTTTTTGCATGTAACATGTGCGTGTGTATGCATCACTTTCTCCTGGTATATTCCAAACTTTAAGCACCCATAACTTTTGACAGAGACGTCCGACGAATATGAAAGTTACATATTCTTAACTAGCTCAAAAAGATGAATAAATTGATGTAAATTTTATTGAAGGAAAAAAATTTTTTATATCTTTATTGAGAAAAACCTAATTTTGAGTACTTAATGCGAATTTTCTAGTGCTCAAGTTCAGAACTCAGTGTTCAAACAAAGTTTATTTGTTAATTCAAACATTTAGCTCTTTTTCAAGCCCAAGTTTGTTAATGTAAGTGAAATATTAGTCAAGATATAGCATTTCAAAAAAATTATCTCGAAAAATAATTTTAGAAAAAAATGAAGGGCACCATGAGAATCAGCGTGAAAAACTGAACAAGATATCAAAATATCAGCCTGGTTGTGAGGGTAAAGTCTTTTTTGTTGCACCGTGTTATATATCGAATTTTGAACTTATATTTCTTCAACACAGACCCGGTATTTGAGTTTCTCATTTAACTGGATCACTGTCACATATGCATAATGAAAGATGTTTAGCTTTCTAATATTGAGATTTATGTTTTAGATAAAAATATTGTTTCAAAATTTCAAGATACTTTCAGTAAGTTATTCCTTCATTTGATGAAGAATACATTATGTTTCATGAAACGTTCGTTTTGATGAAACCCATGATGAATTTTTGTTAAATTTGAATCCAGTGACATTTTAAATGCCAGGCTTACCAAAAAAGAAGACAGATTAATCCTAATTATTTTTATTTTATATTTTTTAAAAAAGAAAAAGGCAGTATATTAACTATATTATTAAAAACGCATAAATTTTATATTAAGACGTCAATATAGATGAAGTTGAGAAAACTTAAATTTGAATAAAACTTTACGTCAAAAGCGATGATTTGAGTATTGATAATAAAAGAAGAATAAAAATTCTCATACATCTTAATCATTCTACACAATACCAAACAAAACAGCATTTTTTATTTGAATATATACATCAATGAGCATAAAATACTACCAATAGAACTCATCAAAGAGCTTGGAGTTTATTTTTAGACATTAAACTTACTAGCAAAGTGTGGTCACTGATTATTGCTATATCCATGTGACTAGTGACCACACTTTGCAAGTAGGTGGGGAAGCTTTTTTGTCACATACCTTGACATGATCTCTCACCGCTGTGTTGCCTGTATATACAATCGTGGCAAAAATTGAAGGTTCCCTATCCATTATTTTTTAAATTTCAATATAACTTTTTAATCTAGCTACTATGAGGTTATTTTAGTTAAGCTTTTATGAATTGTTCTAGTTCAATAATAGATTCAATTGGACAAGAAATATTTTTATACATTTTTATGAATCAAGAAAATAAAGATTATTTATTGAATTAGCTTGGAAGAAATTGGTCCCCTTAAATGAACATATCATTATTACACCTCGCAGTATACTTTAACCCCCAAATGTTTTAAGATATGCTCACTCGATCTTATTGAAAGTTAATCTAGCCCAAAAATTTATGCCTGATAACAAATCACTCTCAAGAATCATTTTTGCTTTGCCATGACAAGGACTAACAAGACCACTCGTAAAGAACTCTCAACAGAAGGGGAAGATTATTCAGCAATTTGAAGAAGGCAATGGCTAGAATAATATTGCAAGATTTTCAAATATTCATCGGAATACTGTTCGGAATATAGTGCTTAAATTTAAACGCACCGGAATTCTAACAACTCAGATTAGAGGTCGAAAATCCAAGTTGGACGAATATTCCAAAAGAAGGATGGTTAGAAAGGTGAAAAGTAATCCTTGGACGACTAGCTAAGACTTTCAAGAGAAATTTAATGATACTGGTCTAACAGTTTTCGATCGCACCTTTCGTCAGTACATGGTGCAAAATGATCTCCACGGTCGGCGACCAAGAAAGAAGCCATTGCTTAAAAATTCTCACAAAATCAAGGCTTTCTTTCGCAAAAGAACATTTGGCAAAGCCAGAGAATATTTTGTGGACCGATGATACCAAGATCGAGCTTTTTGGCACAGCAGAACAACTTTATGTAAGACTACCTAAGAACTCATCGTTTCAAGAAAAATACACCGTACCCACAGTCAAGTATGGTGGAGATTCAGTAATGTTTTGGGGTTGTTTCTCTACTTCGGGGACTGGCTCAATCGTATGAGTCCCTGGAATCATGAATTCAGAAACTTATCAGTCAATTCTCGGAGAAACTGTTGAAGTCAGCATTCGGACCTTGAATCTGAATCCTGTAAATTGGGTCTTTCAATAAGACAATAACCCAAAACACACCTCAAGAAGCACGAAGAACTGGCTTCAGAGTAAAGATCTGAGAATATTAGGCTGGCCTTCTATGAGTTCAGATCTCAATCCAATTGAAAACCTCTAAGGAAGCCTAAATCTACTATTTTTCATTTTATGCTGCTTAACTAATTCAGAATAGTCTGTTAATATACAATTGCATTGGAGGACCTTCAATTTTTGCCTGTAGGTCCTTTAAAAGGTACTCTCAGATATACCGGTTAGACTTCTTCATCGTCTGTTCTGTTTAGCCCACCTGACTCCATGTTATTAAGAATGAATTGTCTAGGATAGTTGTTACTCATGAAAATTCTAATCAACTTTTCTTTCTCTGCCTCTCAAAGTTGTACTGATGCTAGTTTCTTAGTTCTTGAGAATAAAGATTTCACTAGACCTCTTTTAACAAACCAGACAAATCCTTCCGATTATGCGGTGACTTTAGAAAACTCATCAATCTAACATTAAAAGATGAATATCCCTTGAGCGACGTTGACTCAATAGTAAAATCTGCCAGTGAAAAAAAATATTTTTCCAAAATTGACCTAGTCATGGCATTCCATCAGATTCCATTAGACCCTCAAAGTGCAAAAAAAGACTGCAATAAAGACGCCATTCGGTCTATTTGAATACATACGCATGCCATATGGTCTCAAAAATTCATCTCAAGCTTTCCAACGATTTATGGATACGATACTCAACGACCTGGACAAAGGGACAGGTATTGCAGTTGTTAGCAAGAACGATTACAAACAAAAAGGCAAGATGTTAATCTCGGATCAATCTAGATTTCGACCAACGGAACCTGAACCAGCATTAAGACGAATCAAATGTTTTGGAAAAGCCATCTCTAAAAAAGTTGAAAACCTTCTACAGAATGGCTACATTGATGAGATTACAGCTGATTCAATAAGACCAACATAAGATGACATTGGAAGATTATATCTGCTTCCCAAAGTCCATAAAGATTTAACCAAAGGCGTGCAGTACAGACCGATTCTTGACATGTCAGCAACACCACAACACAAAATCGTCAAATAATTTACGTAAATATTAACCCCATTGAGAAATGAATTGTGCAAATTCTCTGTCAAGAACTCCTTGGAATTTGTGAAAAAACTTAGAGATTTCAATTTCGAAGGGTCACAAATGGTTTTGTTTGATGTCAGCTCCCTATTTAATAATGTCCCGGTGAAAGAAACGGTTAAGTTTATTTGTGAAAAAATTAATACTTTTTCTTCCATTTGCAGTATTCTTCCGGACGTTTTTGCTGGATTGATAATGATGAATGTCCAGAACATAGATTTCAAATTCGCCGGAAACTACTACAAGCAAATAGATGGGGCTGCAATGGGCAGTCCAATTGGTCCTCTCTTGGCTGATATGTTTCTTGCATCTCACGAGTTCTATTGGTAGTATTTTATGCTCATTGATGTATATATTCAAATAAAAAAAATGCTGTTTTGTTTGGTATTGTGTAGAATGATTAAGACGTTATAACTCTAGACCCTAGGGTCCAAAGAAAATCTGAATAGCCTAACTTGATTTTCAGAACCGATAAAGGCTCTGGTTAAAATATTATTAGTCTAATTAAGTAGTAAGACTTTTCGAGGCCCTAATGATTAGTAATCACTAGCAAATAATAGAGTAATGAAAGCTGGATTAAATTTTCCAATTTATAAAGGGTGGGGGAGATGGTTGCTTGTCTCCAAGATTATTGTTTCCTTCTAATGTTGATGTATGAGAATTTTTATTCTTCTTTTATTATCATTACTCAAATCATCGCTTTTGATGCATCATTGATTAGCAAATCCAATCATCCAAGAATAAGTCTTACGAAATCTAAATGAGTTTGATCAAGAGAGACATATGAAGTAGGCCAATTAACTGGAGGAATATAAGCTGTAAATTTATCGTTTTCAATACATTAGGGACATTAATTCAAATAATATTATTTCTGATTTGAGATCAGAATAATAATATTATCTAACACTTTTGAAATTTTCACGTTGGTTGAAAATTTTTGTTGTACTGTGTAATCAAAAGATTTTTAACACGCTTTTAACTTTGTATTTATAAAAAATATTTGTAAATATTCAAATGAACGAAGACTAGAAAAATATTATTAGCTTCGCGACTTTTTTTGAAAAAAAATTTTTCTAATAAATTCCAGAATACTGTTGTGAGTTATTTGTTGATCATTACAGATACCTAAGTATTCACAAAATACTCAATCATAACTGCTCTCAGAGTAAATACATTTTTCAATCGAATTTGGAATTAACAAAATAGACACAACTTTCTTATTTGGTGAGCTAGAGAGTTGATATTTTTTGCATAGCATGTCTCTGATTCTGAATTCTCAGAATAAATTAAAAAATCTCTTAATATTTCTATTTTAATCTAGGATATAATTTTCTTCCCTAAATCTAGTTTTAACCATTTTTAGGCTGTGAAAATTCCGTATTTTTTCATTTGAAAACCAATTCAAAAAACTAATTTATAATCGATATGTTCTTATAATGGTTTATCATGTTTGTTCTCAGAGTCACCTGTTAAGATTTCATTGCAATACCCATGAATTTTATTAATTCTGAGGCATATAGTCATTTACAAAAGAGGGGTAGAAATTAGGGGGATACATTTTAATCAATTATTAAAGAGGGAGTAATTTATATTATTTTTTTTTAAACGAGACTACTGATGATCCTTTGAGAAATGTGCATTTGATTCTAAATATACCTTGCATATTTCTAAATTGATGGAAAAATATTAATGCACGTTATTTATTGATGAATTTATTACTTTGTTCATTCCAAGAAAATTTCTGTGAGTTTATATAATATTGAGAAGTAAAGATTTTATTTCACCAGTTCTAATCAGACCTTTAAACCGGCTTGCTATTTATACATAAAATACATAGAAACATTTCTCAGGGACGAAGGGTCAGGTTTGACTGAGGAAATATTAACTTAAATTTTTAAATGCACTTAAATTACTCTAGGAGAATTAGAAATACAGTGGAGCGCCTTAGATTTTGGATTAAGAAATGTTTTGTCTCTTTTTCGTCTATTCAAACTTTTGAACTTTACCCCCTCCCCTTATTTACACCACAACTGTAATTATAGCTTACATCACTCTTTCCCCTATAATCATATTGAGATATTCCACGACTAACATAACTCAAAATATCAATGATTTATCAATTTTTCTCCAATAACTAAAAATTTCAACTTGTGAAGAATTACCATTTGGTATTTTAATTTATATTGGCCTGGTCGCTGAATGTTACTGCCTACTAATGGATCCCACCGAGTCTGGTACGAAATAAACACACAAAGCATTTAGAAATAACTAAAGTATACATATATGGTAGATATATACCTAGGAGTGCCCCATAGCATATAGAAATAATTCGACGAGTAATTACTTACTTGGACGAGTGGATAGTTCATTGAACTACAATGCGAGAGTTCTTAGGCTCAAATTCCAGGTTGTGGCAATCTGATCAGTCCAAAAGAGGACGGAAGGCACGTAGATGTCTACCATATATGAATACTATTTGTTTCTATTAGTGGCTTATATCAAAGGCTTTGTGAGTTTCTTTCGTACCAGTTTCGGTAGGATCCATTAGTAAGCTTCAAAATATAGCAAAAAGGGCTAATCAATTACCAAATAAGACGTTCCTGTGGGATATATTTCCTTAGCATCAATTATTACTAATTAATATTATTTTCAATAGCATAATCGTTCCATCTAATAATATCTGCCTATTTCTTCAAGGCACACATCAATAGGTGAACCAAAATTCAAAGAAATTCTCTCTACTAGTTCGACAACGATTTTTGCGTCATGTGATTTAGTATTGTTCCATTCAGGCCATTTCGTAGATGCATCATTGATTAGCAAATCCAATCATCCAAGAATAAGTCTTACGAAATCTAAATGAGTTTGATCAAGAGAGACATATGAAGTAGGCCAATTAACTGGAGGAATATAAGCTGTAAATTTATCATTTTCAATACATTAGGGACATTCATTCAATAAATTATTCATGATTGAAGATATTCCAATCAAAAAGACGTAACGTCATAAGTTAACAGCCAATATGGATAATTACGAAAGGCAAACATATGATCGTATACAGGTTTTTTTCAAAATCTAAGCAAGATCTATGTGAAGATTGAGAGTTTAGTAAAACTATTCAGATGAAAAAATAATATCTACCTTTGTGATATGATAAATTTGCATAGATCTTGTTTGGATTTTGTATAAAATCTGTGGCTATTGAGTTTGGAATTTCTCTCTTTTAAACAATGGAAAGATTGAAGAATTTAAAAAAAGATGAAATCTGTTGGAAATTTTCTGTTGAGATGATATTTGGATATATACCAGAATAGTTTGAGGAATGGATTGATACTAGATTTTCGTTCATCTATTCTTCTTCTCAATAAATGAATAAACTTGATTAATTGTAGTTTTGTTGTCTGATGTAAACTTCACCGATATGAGTTTCAAGTTTTCAAAGTCAGCCTCATCGAGTTGTGGCTCCTCGATTTCTGAGAAGAATATTTATGAGAATTAAGCTATTTGAATTTGCAGAAAAATTGCTTATATTCCTTCTTTTAGTTCAATCATTTTCATGATAAATTTCAATCACAAGCTTATTTTTCAGAAAATTATAGTATACCTCTAGTCTTCTTGCAAAACTCTTCAAAGGAGAAAAGAATTTAAATACTCCACGTATTTAATGAAATTCGGTTCATCGACCATTACGAATGGTGCACTGCAATTCATTCTCAATTGTAGAAAGTCTGTCTTGACTTGCATTGGAGCATTGGATTAAATGCGTATTCAAACAAAGGGGAGCAGTAAACATTGTGTATTACAATGTAGTGTTTTATCATACAGGTCAATTTGAAATTTAATGTCAAATTTTAACCTGATGTTTCTAAATAGGGCACTAGATTTTTCATTTTTTCATAAATTTGATGTATGCATTCACATGTTACAACATAGGGGATAAAATAAAACTGGTGTATGTGGCTTTCCTATAATGTGAATGCTAATTAAATAAATAATGTTCAATGTTAAATAAACGCGTACTACTGTGTGACAGGAATCATTGAATAAACATTCTCCCATGGCCCTGTCTTTCACTTTTAACATGCAATGCATGAATTGCGTGAAAAATTGGACCAAACAGAGTCAAGTTTGAATAGCTATTAAATTAATCCGTTCGAGAACAAGAATTCAATAACAAGAAAAATATATTACATGAATAATTCAAAAATATTTTTAAGTTCTCTACATTGTTAAGAAATTTCTTTCTCATTATTATCTATGTTGTTTAGAACATCTTTAAAAATTTTTTTGATCAAATTTTGCTTCTCGATTTTGGGCACTTTCTTTGCATATATTTTTCGATACGCAACGTAAGTATCCTTTACATTCAAACTATACCATGCATCACATAAGACTTGAAAATCTTCGAAAAAGGTGTACCTAGGAATAAAATTAAACAACTAGTTTGAAATTAGAATTTTTTAGAACTTACTTCGAACCATTATCTGTTTTCGTTCTTCTCTTGATTATAGAATTTCTCAAATTTTACATATGGAGCGATACCGGGCTTTGAACGACCTCCCGATTCCCAAGTCTATGGGCTGTGTCAACAATGTTGAATTTTTAGGAAAGAAGCAAAATGTAAGATTTGGCAAGATATCATACGTACGTGGGGTGAAATTTTTATTTTTCATATTTTCGTCTAATTTAAGTAATTTATTCCTTATTCGAATTGTGGATTTTACAGTGAGAAGAGCAATATTCAAATGTCCACTGATAAAATGAGGTGATCGACCATCTAAAAAATGTCGAATAATTTCACGCTTCTTTCGCAAAGTAATTCTTGCTCGATACATAAAAAAATAATGAAAATCTCGAACGGATGAATTTAATAGCTATTCAAACTTGACTCTGTTTGGTCCAATTTTTCACGCAATTCATGCATTGCATGTTAAAAGTGAAAGACAGGGCCATGGGAGAATGTTTATTCAATGATTCCTGTCACACAGTAGTACGCGTTTATTTAACATTGAACATTATTTATTTAATTAGCATTCACATTATAGGAAAGCCACATACACCAGTTTTATTTTATCCCCTATGTTGTAACATGTGAATGCATACATCAAATTTATGAAAAAATGAAAAATCTAGTGACCATTCACACGCACCAATTCAATTTTATAGGGCTGCTCATATAATCTTTGATTGAAAAAAATAAAATTCCAGTGCCCGATTCAAGACTTAAATTTGAAATTAAAAATCAAACCAACCTGTAGAGTCTATTATTGCCTTGATTACAGTATTACATCATTCTATAATGCATCAAAAGTAATCAGGAACTAAATTACTGGGCAATGATAGGAATATACTTTCGGATAAAACTAAAAGTTTTATAGCTAAGAAGCATGGTATCTCTAGTTCTACATCCTGAGACACCACATAATTTGGCGAAGTGGTTAATTGATGTAGTAAAACCAATATGTTAAAGAAACTTTTTCATCTTTCGATAAATTTAAAGATTTAAACATAGCTTCAAATGAAGTTATTTCAATACATTCAAGTTCTTTATTTCCTAGTGTCCCAATAGAGAAAGTTTTAACAGTTATCAAATCTTTGAAATGGATAGTGATAGTGAAGGAAATTGGTTATACTTTTTTGGTTTTAGTTAAGGAATCTCGAGTTAATTTCTTTTTTCCAGGATTCCAGCATCCTGCACAAAATTCAACAATGGATCATGCCATCATTTTGAAGAGAAGAACTTTCATGAAGTCGTTTTTATGCATTCATGAATTTGCATACATCTTGATATGAAAGATCTACGGATATATTTATTTACTTTTCTTATCCTTTACTTATTATTATTGTACATAACAACTATTTTTAATATGAAAATGATAATTGTAAAGCAGAACATATGAATTGCGCAATAAATTTCATTTCATTTCATTTCAAAGTATGGCACATTTTCTTGTTAAAATACAAGATACTCATCTTAAAATTCATTTTTAAACGTTTAAATGGCATAAGTCAAAATGTTTTGATATTTTTCTGAGTTCAATATTCCGTCAAAATGACTATTGCTATGTTTCCTTTAGAAAAAATTGCTCCTCAACCCATAACTGAAGCTTCTCAGTGTACTTGATTCAGTATTTTCTTCGGAACGTCCCCGTTTGGACACCAATGGTAACTTGAGCCATCAGGTCTATTCAAATTAAACTTTTTTCGTTAGTAATTGTGACTTAGTTCGAATTGGATCTTTGGAATTTTTCCTTGATCCAATCAACTCGAAGATTCTTATCGAATTTTGGGATTATTTTTCTTCCTCTGAAATATTTCCAGATTACTTTTCACATATTCTTGAGTAATTTTCAAATTTAGACTAAAATCTAGCTTTGATTTTGCCTGATTGAAGCTCATAAAAATTTAGAAGTGATTTTTTCGATCTGCACCTTCTCAAAATCGGTAAATTCGGCTTCTAAGGAGGTTTTTATGAATTTCTGTTTCAAGTTTTAGTTTTTAAAATTCTTGTAATTGTTGCGTGAGGGCAGTCAAATCTTTTTGCAATGACTCTATTTTAAATCCCAATATTTTTCAAGGATTTAAGCGGCTCAAGCTCCTTAATTTCGAAGCGACAATTATGAGGGTAAATATTATTCAATTTTTTGTCGACTATTCTGAATCACCTCTTGAAATTTTTAAATAAAACCTTTTCACAGATTTTTTAAGCAGACGGATAATATTAAGTGTTTCACATATTAGTTCGTTTTCAACATAAATGAAAAATAGTATTTTTATTAAAGCAGGGAAATTAGAAATTATAGAAAAAAATATTCAGATATTATTCATTGAAAATAATTAAAGTGTATAACATATTAATTCGACCAGTATACATTAGTCGTAACATATATACGAGGAGTTATCCCCTAATTTATCTCTTCCCATTTTACCTGCATCTTTGCTGTCTCGAAGAACTTAATTTCTTTTAAAAGTTTGTACATACACCCTTAGTAGTATCAAAGTATTTATAATTTAATATATCGTGTAAATTCATAATACAGTCATTTTCACGGATGGTGACTCGATATATTATTTCTCCCCTTTCTCGAGTTTGTACTATACTAAATTCGTTAGCCAATAGAATTGAAGTATTTCAACAACATTTCTCAACATTTCATGTTTCATTATTTTTTGTTCAACATTTGAGTTCTCGAGTGATCTTTGATTAAAATAAATAAAATTAATCTGTAAATTAATTTATTTATTGAAAATCATATACATCCATAGGATTATTTTCAGAAAGATTCTTGAAAATGTTTAAATTCAATAGAACTTCTAAAGAGCCTAGCCTTTTTTCTAGCTCGAGAAAATTTTTTATAAATTTTAATTTCTCGAGTATTGCTACCTGGCTACTAATATTTTCATTCTTAACAACGATTTTTGTATTATTGAAACAATTGATAATTGTCTCTCCATTACCATCTTTCCATGCTTTTTGGCTGTGAAAAGGCAATACTTTAGATCAATTTTCTTCTTGACATCGTTCATGGGGATTTTTTCTCCGCAAATCTTTTCACTTACTAATTTTCGATATTTACATTTGATTGACCGGACAATGCCTGCATCAATAGGTTGACAAGCTGGGGTGCAATTAGGAGGAAAGTATTGGATCTATTTTATTAATAGTTTAATAGCTTACTTCAATGTTCGATAGTCTTTCCTCTTCGTTTAATAGTTTATGCCAAGATGCATTATCCATGAATAAAATTATTTTTCTTCTTTGAGATCTTAACTTTGTATTCCAATCATTGATAAAAGAAGTAAATATCTCACGAGTCATCCATCCATTTTGAGAAGATTTGTGATTTAGAACTACAATATCTTCTTTAGTTAAACAGCGTAATGAATAAGAAGTTGAGAAATAAGAGAAATTAATATAAATAAACTCATAATCTGATTAGATCAAAACTAGGGTCTATACATTACAATCTACATCATTGATCTATACATGATGCTATTTTTCACCTCAATCTCAGTGAAGCAACAAAATCTGTTTAGATTCACACAAGCTAAGCCCCCCTTAAAAACATGACACAGACTTAAAAAGAACACCATCAAAAAGCGTGTCGAAAATTAATTAAGCTACAGATTAAGACTTCGATAGAAGAGTATTTTTGGGTCATGTTGGGAGTTAGAGATGAGCACTGTAACGCATTTTTTCAATTATTAATTTAAAAATTGTGGTTCGAAAAAATTCTTAAATAATTCTTTCAGGTAATTCCAGCATCAGATGTCGTGAGATTTTTTTGAGAAGATACATAGATGATGAAAAGCTAAATAATCTTTATCAATACAGCGAATTCTCTAATAATCGCAAATGAAATTGGGGTTAATCTGCAATAAAAAATCATAGTAGGCAATAATTCTTGCCAGTCATGCATAATCAGCAACCCTCTGCCTAATATGGATAATTTAGACATTGATAATCCATATGTGACAATTGTTTGCCAATTATGCATTGCACGAAAGAGCTCTTGCCGAATATGGATAATTTGGGGCTGGTGGTCACTAGTATTTTCCTTTATGATACATCCTATCTATGAAGGATAAACCTGAAAAGGCTCGTCTATTCAGTTAATTCACAGTCAATTGTCTGACTGCAAAATGCACGATCAAAAATGTCTCAAAACTCCTGCTGCTATTTTTTGATTCGTGCGGCCGAAGAAAATGATATTTTACAGCTTGATTTACGATGAGGAATTTGTATTCACCATCTTGTGGCGATTGAAAATCAACCAGATTGACTCGAGCTCTTTGATTTAGGTTGTAAGATGGAATATTTTGACCATACAGGTAAGTCCCGTAAAGTGAGAAGAGATGAATTGAAATCCCAGCGTTCTCCGTTCATATAAGACCAATTTCGCTTTACTCTTATTGATTAAATGCATGGACCAATCAGTATTAAGGAAAGGTCATGAGGGAACTTGCAAATTATTTTTCATTATGAATTAGCAGCGAATCAATTCAACAGAACACAACTGGTTAGTTTTCCATTTTGAATAGACAGACATATAATCTCATATTTCTCCATGATCTGGTACAATTATTTTTCTCAAATAATCCCGAACTAAAATACTATTTGTTCGACATGATACAGACTTAAAAAGAACACCATCAAAAAGCGTGTCGAAAATTAATTAAGCTACAGATTAAGACTTCGATAGAAGAGTATTTTTGGGTCATGTTGGGAGTTAGAGATGAGCACTGTAACGCATTTTTT
>SSNU01003007.1:0-13636 GCA_012064415.1 Gyrodactylus bullatarudis
ACCTTGTCAGCCATTTCTCGAGAGGCAAGAGTGCACTCACCTTTGCTTCTGCAGAGATGACATCTTTCTGCGCAGTTGGCTTGCTTTGGATTTTGCGCTGTGTACTATGTCGCGTTGCTGCTAGAAGGGCTGCCGGCGCGCCACAATGCTGCTTTGCCTGTCGTTGGCAAGCGACGGACTCGCCTGCCAGGCGTGGTTCGGCTCTTATCGCTGGTGACGCGCAGCGCAAGTAGTCGTAAATTTCTTCACCTAGTACTCGATAGTAAGATGGCTCGCCCACCACTGTGGCGCACTTGCGAGGACAGTTTTGAGTCAGGCGACTGAGCCCGAGAAAGCCAGATGGGCCCTCTTTCAGCTAGCTCAGACGAGTGCCGGGCGCGAGCAGGTTATTTCAAGGGAGCTCCGAACAAACAAGCTAATGATAGTTAAAATGATACACTTGTGGACAGAGCTCGTGGAGTAAACCATTCCGACGAAAATAAAGCTACATATTCTATAAATAAGTAGATCAAAATGTTGCAAGAAATCCATTGGTGGAATTTATATGTTCAAAAAATCAATGCTTAGGGCCGCAAAATTTTTATTTGCGAAACTTTATATCTTTAGGAGTTTATGCTGACTCAATTTCTTGCTCCAGAGTGAAGAAAAAATGTTAATTTGAGCCTATAAAATGCGCTTTTTCTTTTGGAAATAAAAACAATTCTACAAAAACCCTTCTTTTGAATTCATTGTACAAATATCACTTCAAAGTAGTGCTGTAATAAGTCATATAGGAACACATTTTAGAGCTTGTGGATCTAACTTCACAAAATACATAGCTAAAAAGACCTTAATAGAAAAACGAATGAATTCTAACAGCTTCAAAAAGAGATTTGAATTTTTCACATAGTTTCTAAACTAAAGAAAGTAGCTCAAAAGTTTGAGGCAACGAATTGTAGAGAATTTTTTGAAGATTATATCTTTCATTTTGGAATTGTTATGTGAACTTTAATGTTTATTATTATTATTATTTTAGACCTAAAATTCGAATATTTTTCAAAATCTACAGGCTAAAAATTTCCAAGTTTTTATTATCTTTTTATTTAATAAATTTATTTTAATAATTAAAAGGAAAATTTTATTTTATTTACAAACGATTTTTATTCAAATCATGTATAAATCATCTAGTCTGGTCAAATTCAATGTCACCTTCAGTATAGGCTGGGCATATTGACATAATTCATCAGGGTCATTCATTAAGGGATTTGATAAAAAATGTCATAATCCATCAGAGAGAAAAGAAATTTACAAAAAGTCCAAAATATGGGTACGTTTTTATTATTCTGCATAAAATAAAAACAGGAGAATACAATATAATATTAATATAATAATGATAAAAATCATACTAGAATTAGTAGTAAAGAGAGTATTCAAATAAAGTTTGATAGATGTCTGAGGGGTCCATCATTATGGATGCCATTGTAAATGACAGGGGGACCGTTTCCAGACTTGATTTTATTTGTGTTCTCCTTTGTGCTGCCAAGAAGGACCTCGGTGGGATTAGATTCTTGTTTGAAAATTTTCTTGATTTTACTCTTTTGTTCATCTGACAATTCAGACCCATCTCTAGGGAAGGCAACGTCAAAGGTGATTATCAAAGTTCCATGCTGAGAAGGATTCTCTTTAATGGGCATTCCCTCATTCTTTATTCGCATCATGGCACCTGGCCAGGTAATTCCTTTCCTTTCCAATTTAACCTATAAGAAAATATTTATGTCGTGAGCTACTTTTTGGAAAATAAAGTTATTCAGAAAATACATGATTTGCACATGAATAAATAGTAACAAGTTTTGAATAAAAAACTAAGGAATTCTATTCGAAATTTAACTCGATTGAGTATTTTATCTCGGTAAAAAATCTAAAGAAATCATTTGAAAGGGTGTGTCGCATACAGGTTTTATATCATCAATCTCCAAAATATATGCGAAAATGATACTATTTGTATATTCTAATGTTAATACAATAAATAAACCATGATAAATCAGGCTATAGATTTTTGCAAACTTCAAACTAAAATATTGAATTATATTTTAGGATAAAACTTAAAAAGTCTTCCACGCTTCATTTATTTCATAATTTTAATAGTGGATCTAGTTGGAAAATGCATTTTTAAAATGATTATCCTTGTATAGGACACTTACATCATGACCATCGAGATGCTTTAGACTGAATGAAAAACCTGTCAGGGCTTCCACAAGGCTGATTGTAACATTTCCATATAGATCATTGCCCTTTCTATTGAATAATTTGTGCGGTGTCTGTCTAAAGATAAAGATTAAATCCCCAGGATGACCGTCAGCATGAGGTTCACCTTCACCACTGAATCTATAACGATCCCCATCGGCACAACCTTGTTCAATCTCGACTTCGAGAAGACGTTCTTCCAATTCAAATTTATAATTATCACATTCATCACAAACTTCTACTTGGTTCATTGTGAACCGGCCAGGGCTGATTTGTTGTGTTCGCATTTCGTAGTGGCAATTACAACGTCTTGTACCAGGCATAGACTTTTTTACAGGTCGATTTCGGACAACTTCGATGAAATTCGAGTTGTAAATTTCTTCAAGAGTTACATACAAATCGACAACAACATCTTCTCCTTTCATTTCACTTGGGTTTTGGTGCCTGCCACCAGAACCACCTCCAAAATCAAAAAAGTCCCCGAAAAAGCTTGAAAATGGGTCCATTCCGGATCCACCACCAGCACCATCTTTGAGGCCTTCCTCGCCAAATTTGTCATAGATTTTTCTCTTCTCGTCACTAGAGAGTACTTCATATGCTAGGTTAATTTCTTGGAACTTTGATTCAGCATCTTTGTCTTCTTTATTTTTGTCGGGATGAAGCTTCTTTGCAAGATCACGATACGCTTTCTTAATTTGATTCTTTGTCGCTTTTTTATTGATACCAAGGATTTTGTAAAAGTCCCTTCCAGATTCAATTATTGAAAATAGCAGTACAACAAGAATTAGCAAAGAGAACCTCATCGTAAAGTTTTATGACTATGTGTGATAATCCTATTGGTCAAATCAAAAAATTGATCTTGAAAATGAAACAAATAATTTAGTTTCATGGATAAAAAGTGTTTTAATAAATGATTTGGTTAATTCTTATTGTCAACTTTTTAACTGCCTTTGCTATAGATGACTACAGGGAAAGACTTTTTGTCAAACAAGTAGATAAATTCTCGACAGCTATCAACATTCAATATGAATTTATCAAAACTGATGAAATTAACAAATTTGTATACTTTCCAAATGAATTTTACTACTTTTTAAATTCTACACAGGCGGAACAATTCCGTTTTTCATTAACTAAAGGGATATGGAATGAAAAAATCTGGGGTTTTCCATTTCTCGACACGCTTTCTTCGTCAGCTGAAGTATTTTCTACTGTTTATGGCGATGAGTTAGTTATAGATTTTATAATATTATCTTTAGGCGTCTGATCACATGGAATAAAATTATTTTGGGATTATCTGGCTACTTTTGTTCATCAGTTGATGATTTAAGAAAGTTAAAGAATCTAATCAGTCCACTGAATCAAGATTTTTCAGGAAATTCTACACTATTTCATGCTATTCTTGCCTCGGAAGTAATTTGCAGTGAAAACTTGAAGCCATGGTTCAATCTTCTTCCTCTTAAGAGATCTGCCGGGATAGCCTCACTCATTGACTATCAGATTCTTCATCGATCCAAATATATTTCACTCTCAATTTCAGGCCAAAAATCCTTTGAAACATCAGAGAAGAGGTTGAATATGGATCTTACTTTTGTTGTTGACGAAAACTTTGTTCCTCAAAAGCCAAACTCTGTGGACTTGAGTAGAATTCTACTATTTAATGCCTACAAGCCTGGTTTATTCAAGAAGGAATCAACTCTATTTATCATGCCTTCAGAATATTTGAAGGAATTCCAAGTAAAGTTTGACGGTATTTCCTCGCTACAAAATAATCTCACTGCCAGGGAGCTTGAATTAAACAATATTACTAATATATTCTTCAAGACTACTAAAGAGAGTTCTGTTAACGAGAAAGAAACTAATTTCACTCCTCTCTCTGTCACAAAGTACAACACTGGCGTCGGTGACTGGTCTGGGGGAATAAGAAACCTGATAGAAAACTCAAATAATGTTCCCTTAAATGTCAAAGTAACAGAGATTGTTCCCGAGATTTTGTCTTTGTTTCTCAGCTCTCTGAATGTCTCTTATCGTCCGATCGATTGTGATTTATGCCAAAACATAAGAATCGATTGTGAGTCCACCCTTGACTTGTTCGTATGATAAATATTAAGTACAAGATACCCAAAAACTTTTAAATAGAACTGTTTTATGTTATTACAATGGATTTTAAGGTATCTTACTATAATACTTTTTATCTTGAGTGATGCGTTATTGATATTGATTTTGTGCTGGATTTTTAAAAATATTGAATCTTCAGAAACCTTTGTCGTTTGAGTATTATAATAATTATCAATAGAAATACCAATAAAATTAGTGAGAATAGATTTAATTGAAATAATTCCAACCCTTATTCTAATCTTTTAGATCTGAATGAAACCAGGTGAACAATCTTGTTTTTAGATTGTACTGGTATTCTAACAGTCATTTTTAGTCGAAGAATTTAATTGAGTATGAGTAAAAAATGCCCGATTTAAAAATACTATCACATCATTTTAGATTCTTTAAAGGCGCAACTTGGTTTGGAAAACACCAGAATGACAGTAATGAATATCCAACTCATTATTCCTCCAAAGTCAAATGTAAAAATGGAATACAACTTTTTGAAAAAGATTCAATCATGGATAAAGTACCCTTCAGATGCCAATAGAGGTATCATCTTGCCACCTACAATAATCTCTTACAGTTTAAACTCTGCCAACTTTCTCAATCGAAATTCGACTGAATTTGAGTAAGTTTTCAAGATTTGTTATCTCATTTTTTTATGAGTAACAAGAAGTTCAAAGTCAAGTCAGACAGTGGGTTTTAGCAAAACTTTGTCTGCTTAATTTGGTATTCCTTAATGGATATTGATTGAAAAATAAAGAGACATTTTTTCAAATTTTTTCATGGGGATTTTCCCATTTGACCCGTGTAAGGAGTCTTTACTAAAGACAGTCCCCGTTGGAGTTATTATATGAATCTATACCTTTTGCAGGTCTATTTCGTATTTTAGAAAAAATAATTTCGTAAAATTTCGATTCAAAACTGTACTAGAAAACAATCAATTCAGTATGTAATTGAATAAGCAGTAATTATAGTTAATTTTTTTCATGAAGTTCGTAAATAGTACTAAATGATTTTGTAATTTACAAAATCAATTTCGTGTGGGGATAGATAATTGAGGGTTAAGAAATAATTTTATAATAAATTTCCTAACTAAACTTTAAAATATTTTGGTCTATTTTTACTTTAGACTAAAGACTGGCTGAGTTTTGATAAACTGAAGAAAAAATCTGCTCTTCTAATTCCATTTTAAAGGTACTAAATTGTTTCCACGGTACTATTTTTGTATTATTTTTTTAAATTAGACTCCTGATATAGAGCTCTCATCTCTTTGAACTCTGCTAAATAATATTCCTTCATGAATTTAAAATTTCATTCTAAAAGGAATTATTTTGTAAAATATGCGCTTCAACAGTTTAACGGTCGTTTTCTATCATGAAAAAATTGTAGATTCCCTTTCAAAATTTTTTTAAAAAGAAAAAATTTTGTACAAAAATATTTTGAGATACCAGAATAAAACTGAACATCATCCATTGAATTTTTACACGAAACTTGATGAAATAATCGTAAAAACAAAGGAAAATGGTTCCAGATAGCAAACTTGATTCCTTTTTACCAACTACAGTACTATCATAAATATTAGCTTGTTTCAAAAGTATTAAGCAAAATTTTGTAAAAATTATAATGAACTTTGCTGGCAAATTTCGTTATGAAATATATACAGAATATCATTAAGTTACACATTAAAATATCCATGATTTCTTTCTATACATTTCCGTCTCCTTTCTGGTAGACTATACATACACCGTCGCCAAAAGTTTAGGGTTTTTTGGTTCATGCTCTCGTTTAGTGAGTCCAAAACATCTAGTCTTGCCCTTCAGATGATGCTGAAGCGATCTGAAAAAGTGATAATCTGTTGGAGCAAGATTTGTACAGTAGGGAGAATGGTTATGATCGTCGACGTTGATCTCCTTGTGAAAAATCTTTAACTAATCTTTAGACATGAGACCTGGAATTTTCCTGTAAGAATGTATCCCTAGCAAATTCTGAGTATTTTTTACGGCTCTGATCCTTCCGGTGTATTCATTTTTTATCTGTCATTACGATATGTGATAGGAAATCATCCTTTGTGAGCCGATGGATAAGCCTCTGATAAGTTTCGGCCCTGAATAAATTATTGCTCCGATATCAATGTCTTATAACTCCATTTTAACTTTTGAACGATAGAATTTTAGAAATTGTCATTGAGAAACCCGAATTCTTTGATAAATTTTGTATTTAAAAATGTATAATTATTTGAGATGAATTTCTGCTGTTATTTCATGCTTGATCTATGAAAAATTTGCTTAATACTTTTGAAACAACCCAAAATAATAATTGCAAAATTGACTTAGAATACTTTGATCAATGTCTTTACAACTTTTTCTCCAGATCCTTCCATGGAGATGTGATGAAAATTAGGACCTCATCTTCCTTGATCCTCATCCGAATGCCTTTACCCGACTTTAGCATGCCTTTCAATGTCTTGTGTATGGTCTGCTCGGTTATTGCTGTTTTATTTACCTCCATTTTCAAATCTTGTACAATAAATCTCACAGTTGTCGACAAGGATAACATGCCAAATCATTTCCTGATGAAAATACCAATACTCTACAAACTTTACAGTCTCATCAAGAAAGATGTTTAAATTTTGATTATTAAATAAAACACGATTTTTATACATGAAAGATGAATAACTTTGAAGTTTTTTATTAACCTTATATTTTCACAAAGATGATTTTGAAACAAGAGAAATTCCTATTGAATTAAATGATGCAGAATTAATATTTTCAGATAAAAGCTCCAATTCATTATCCATTTTTCTATAAATGCAATAGTGCCTCATGATTTCCATGATTATACATCACAATTAGGGACCCACATTGCATTGCATTGTAGCAATCAAGGCTTAAGAAATCACTGTATTTATAAATTCAATTAATTGTTATGGTTGTGAAAACAAGTAATTGTAATTGACCAATTAATTGCAAGTACTTAGTAATGCTCGATTCTGATTGGCAGATTCAATAATTCTTGAACGACTAATTCTTCTTACAATGATTCAATATGGTCGTTTTTTGAATTTCGATAATGCATCAAATTTCCACTTTTTAAACTATCGAACTCAAAATCGATGCCTTTTGAAATTCAAAAATGGCCTAATTTTAGTCAAACTGAAATCTTTATTCTATTGGAACATGAATTTTAAAAATGATATTCAAAAATGACGTAAAGTTTCCAAGAATTGTGGTTTCCTCAATCTCAACTAGTTTTACTTCTTCAATGAGAATTTTCTCATGTGTCCACCGCTTTTTTTCGATAAGAATTTACTCAATTTTTAAACATTTTTTATTGAAATTGCAAAATTAATGATTATAAAAGTAAGCAATGTATTTCTGCGTTTGTCTGTGGAATTTGATGATGTCTTCTCTAGAACAGTCTTCTTTATAGATTGCGAATTCTCTTCAGGATAATTACGAAGAGTATCGGCTGAAGCCTCAAACATTAATTTGTTCAGATTGTAAGTTTTGTGATTTCGCGAATATTCCAGTCTAATTTTTGAATTAACCAGATCATGTTTTACGGACAAATGAATGGCAAGGTATTTCCTATTTGGCTTAAAAGTGCTCATGCTAAAAAAAGCTCGACTGGCAAAAAGGCTCCTCTTGAATTTATTCCACCCAATGATTGACTTTCTCAGGTGCCTGTCTGAATAGAACTGATGAATCTTGAACATGACTATTTCTTCTATTCTAGACTCTGATGATTGGGAAGCCTCACTAAAGTATGTAATGGTACAAATAAATTTCCTATTCTTTGTGACATAACAAACACCAATGTCTCTGTGTGGAATACTCTGATCCAACATCATCGATGTCTTACCCTTTTTAATTCGCATCCTATTAATCAATGAAAGAATGAGAAAATTTTTATTTTGCTTTGTAAAGAAGACACATCGTAATCTCCGCTTCACTGTCTCTGAGATGTAATCACAACCAACAAAGTACTTTATACTCTTTCGAGGCTGCTCAAAGCAGTGTTTCTTCAGTCTGAACTCGGCTTCGTGGCAGTTTTCCTCGTCTTTGGTGAAAATTTTATAAAACTTTAAATCCTCGAGGAAAAGTGTTGAACCAAAAGTTCTGTCATACTCTTCCACTCGGACATCGCCATAAAAATTGAGTTTGATTATGGGATTCTTGAGCATGTCAAGTTCAGAGTTTGAGGCGATAAAATTTTCCATGATCAAACTTTTTTCAAAAAAATAATTTTTCTCCCCCAGTGCGTTGTACATGTTGAGTTTGAATTCCCTTTTTCTGTGCTTGGCAAAAATACAAAAAACTAATTCGATCTGATATGAATGACAACCGTACGCGTCAATTCCAGCCACAAATTTCAAGCTATTTATATCAACCACCTTCAAATCTCCATTGTATACCTGAATATTATAGAAACTATCATTCTGTACATTGTTTTGGTGGATGGTTGTAGCTTGTCTGAGAAATTTGTAAACTAATGATTTCTGATCAAATTCACCGACTGTTGCATTGATGAAATAGACTGCTCTGAAAGAAAACAACTCAAAAGATTTTTGCTTTTTTTCGAAAACACTTTTTGCATATTTGTCAAGGTAACTTCTTTTAAGACATGTAAGATCGTTGACCTCAGATCCTGAGAGAAGGGAGTAAAATTCTTTTAAGCATTTGGCTGGCTCGTATAACAAACTTGATTCACAAAAAATGTAAAAAAGTATTGTTCTCCATATCAAGAATCTTGGCATATTAATTTTTTTATTACAAATTCATTCAAAGAAAATTGACAATTGAAACTTGATGGAACATTCAAATTTGTAAATTGGTCCAACTTTTTCGGGAAGATTGATAAACAAGTTATTTAATTGTGTGTATCTTTTATTTATGGGATCTTTATTTCAAAAAAAAATTTTACGTTTAATATTTTGGCCCACTTATGTGCCATGGATCTAAAATACTTAATCAAAAATAGAAAGATCTATCCATACGTAGAAATTTGTAAAGAGATTTTGAGTTTCTGATCATCTATTAACCCTTCTTAATCATTTAAGCATTAGGAAATCTATTAATCTACTGGAAAATACGCAAATATTTTAGTTCATTCATTCGTCAAACACATGCTGTACTAATTCAAAGAAAGTTAATTTCTTTAAAAAAAGTTAAAACTTATTTAAAACGTTTTTTTGAAAACCTAGTTCCCAGACTTATACTAAAAATTACTAATAATACCTCATACCCCTTTTTTCTACTTTTCCAATTATGATTTTATGTGGAAAGCATGTTTATCCAAATGTTTCGGGGGACTTACGGGGTCCTGTGAATGCATTGTAAAACATTAGTCATTATTAATGACTCATTGCACAAGTGATGTGGATAATAACTCCACCCCATGTGAGAAAAATAGTCAGAAAGATTTTCTCAATATTTAATTCTTATTTTCAATTTCAAGAAGATTTTTAAAGCAAATTCCATTAGAAATAGCCCTACTAAACATGGTATGGAAATGATCAGCAGAAAAATCTCTTTCGAAAGGTATTAATTGAAAATTAATTTTTAGCCTATTTTTGGGTAAATATGTCTGCTTACAAGTAGTCACGATTTACGAAAGAGATTTTTGAGGGGTAGAAATTAGGGGGATAAATTTTACACAGTTATTAAAGAGGGAGTACTGTATTTGAAAATTTACAAAATGGAATGAGAAAAAAATAAGGGAATCAATTATAATTGTGCTGAATCCGTCCTTCACCTCACCATCATTTGGGCTTTCATGTCTGATTCTGGTCCTAATAAAACGTCTTTTGACTCACCTTCCCACTATCAAATCAATCACCTATAATACTTGATGAAAAATTGAGATTTTCGTAAAAAACATAGAACTTCATATCTACAAACTTTAGTTATGGAAGAAGAAGAAGTTTCTTAGACCTCAAATTGACAAGAGACTTATAAAGAAATACAAAAAAGAAAGATTCCAATGACATTTCTTATTACTCAGATTCTTGTCTATATATCTGTAGCGATCACAGCATAGTGTCGCTCAATAAGCAAGTAGCATAGTAATATGAAGAGTAAGCACAGTATAGTGGTTACAGTGATTTAACGATTAACTTTTATAAACATAAATAAAATAGGCAATCACAGTATAGTGAAATAGAAAGTTATAAAGTGATATTAAAGTCGAATTGGAGGGTAAAACAAGAGCAGAAAAACTAGTGCTGACAAAAAGATACAAGAAGAATTACAGACCCAAATTGATATGGGGTCAAATGCAGCCGTAATCTTCCAAGCATTACAAGACATCACCGAACACACGCCTAAGAAAGAGATTGAGACGATCAGGCAAGAGTTGACGTCAAGGAAAACTTCCTTCGCTAGGCGATATAAAATCATGTGCCAAGGAGACGACCGCATGGAAAAGTGCAGATTTCTGGCAGTGTTACCTCCTAGAGTATGTGACCTTTTGATTGACAAGTTCGAAACGCACTCATGTAGAGAACTGCTGAAATTGGCTCAAGCTCACGAGTCGCTTATGGGAGAAGAAGACATGGAAGTAGCTTCTATGAACTTTCGTAACAACAGTGAGTTGAAAATTCCTCTTTTAGTAGAGCATGAGGTTGAGATTGAGCCCATCATGTTAGATGATATAATGAATGTAGATTATGATGAGCCAAACGAGATTAAAGAAGTTTGTTGTATAAATAATTGTTGTTTACCTGACTCCAACATTTTTTCTCCTCCAGGGTTTAAGCGTCCATTTAAGCCTAATGTTATTAAAAGCAAGAAGCCGTTTCCGGATCGCCTTAGGGAGATCAAGGTGGGTAATGTGGCATATAAACTTTGTCATAAGCACTTTAAATACCAAGAAAAGGCATATTCGTGCCAACTGCCTGAGACTTGCCAGTATGCAGAGTATGCTGCTACAGCAAAGGTAAGAGTTCCTAATGCCAGATTGGCCGTTATTTGTGAACGGTCGGGCGAAAGATTTTTAATAGACTGTGGTGCTAATGTATCTATTTTTAATACAGAAAGCAATACCAGGGGCGCAGGTGACTCAATCTTAGTTCCTGGAGGAGAAAAAATCGCAGTCGTGGAGGCAGTTGAGAAAAATATAGTTTTTAATAATAATATATATGTTCATACTTTTCTTTCTGCAAATAGCGGTTTCCATGTTTTGGGCATAGAATTCTTGAAGAAAAATAAATGGATAGTCGATTTCGGCAAAGATGAAGTAGTAGATAGTGTTAGGTCCGAAATTATATCCAGCTACTCATGGAACGCAGTTAAATCATGTGTGTCTATATGGGATTTAACCGACCCTAAATTAAGAGCGATACTCACTAAATTTAAAAAAGTATTTAACGTCGAGGAGTTAACATTCATTGAAGGGTTTGAGCACGCAATCGAGACTACAGGAGTCCCCGTGCGCATAAGATCCAGAAGGTTAAATCCAGAAAAACAAGCTGCAGTGAAGAAAGAAATCGAGGAATTAGAAAGAAAAGGAATCGTCCGCAGATCTGATAGTGAATGGTCGTCACCACTCACTGTGGCGGTAAACGAAAAGAAGACCAGAGTCTGCGGGGATTATAGAGCGGTAAATAGTTTAACCGTTAAGGATAATTACCCTATTCCCAATCTAATGGACGCTACTTTACATTTCGCTGGAAAAAAGTTTTACTCAAAATTAGATGCCAACAAAGCTTACCACCAAGTTAAGGTGAGAGAGCAGGATCAGCGAAAAACAGCAGTAGATACTGGTTTTGGTCTATTTGAATACATAGGTACACCGTTCGGGTTAAAAAATGCTGGAGCCACATTTCAGCGAGTAATGGATGTAGCCTTAGCAGGGTTGGATGGAGTTCAAGCCTATGTGGACGACATCATTATAGCCACCGATACTGAGGCAGAGAATTACGTGAAAATAGAACAAGTTCTAGAACGGTTATCTAAGTATAACATTAGAGTAAAATTAGCTAAGTGTGAATTTGTCAAAGAGCAAGTAGAGTTCTTGGGCCATAAGTTAAGTATGGAAGGATTAGAACCGATGCATGACAAAGTATTGGCCATTCAGGATTTCGCTCAACCAAATACTAAGAAAAAGATGATGTCATTTTTGGGTTTGGTTAACTTTTATAGACGGTTTATAAAAAATATGGCAGTGCAGGAGAAAGTACTGAGAGACAGTCTGGTCAAAATAAGTACCAAAGATGGTCCATTAAGTCTGAATGAAGAGGAAGTCATGGCTTTCCAGAAATTGAAGGAATTGATCACGACGAAAGTAATCTTGAAATACCCAGACCCTAATACGGCTTTCGAGATTTACATTGATGCATCCACACTAGGTATTGGCGCAGTGTTACAGCAAAACGAAGGTAAAGGACCTAGACCTATTTCATTTTATTCCAGAACATTGAGGCCTAGTGAAAAGACACAACCGATCTGTAATTTAGAGCTGATAGGTGTATTTGAGGCATGTAGAAAATTCAGCCATTATATAAGATATCGCGAAGTGAAAATTTATTGTGATAATAAAACAGTAACACAGTCGTTCCAGAAATGGAACAATCTAAATATGAGAAGCGATTGTGTTGCTAGACGGCTAGAATATATTGGGCAATTTGTGTCAGTAATTTACCACGTTCGAGGAGAAGCCAATATAGTAGCTGATGTGCTGTCGAGACAACCAATAGATGAGGAAAAGTTGTGTACCCGGTGTTTAGAACCAAGAGAAGTTAACAGTTTATATAAGGTTCGAATGATAGACCTGGAGAAAATGAAAAAAGCACAACTTGATGGTTTCACAGACTTATGCGGTGAACACAAATCGCATGAAATTGTGTTAATAGAAATAAGAAACAAGGATGGCCAGCAAGTTAGGGTATTTTGCACCAAGGTTGACGGGAAAATTAGACCATTGGTCCCTAAGGAACTTAGAAGAGAAGTTTTCGAAAGCTTACACAACATTGCTCACCCAGGTATACGGGGGACTCGTAATTTGATAAGCGAAAGATTTGTATGGCATAAGATGATGACTAAAATCAAAGAGTGGGTTCTCAGTTGCCCAGAGTGCCAGAAAAGTAAAATCACAATGCATACGAGAGCAGAGCTAGGTCTATTCCCGGAACCTACAGAAAATTTCGAGCACATCCACATAGACGTGATCACGGTACGACCGTCAAACGGTTACCAGAAGATACTCACGATAATTGACAGGCGAACCAGGCATTGTCAGCTCGAACCCATTGGCAGTGATAGTACTAAAGTGATTCTGGAAACGTTAGTACGAAGGTGTTTCAAGATTAAAGGTT
>SSNU01003024.1:0-13474 GCA_012064415.1 Gyrodactylus bullatarudis
TCATGAAGATGGTTCTTTTGGATACATAGGTTAGGGTCCTCTCCCATTATGAAGAACTTTTCTCTTATTTTAAGTTCTGTTAGATTGTCGTTTGGGCATTTAAATAAAATTTTGAAATTTTCTTCATTTGCCTCACAACCACATCAACATGATTGAAGAACTATTCTTATTGAGATGCTCGTGTATTCTAATCGCAAGTCTTCTTTTGGTCCGTCCAATGTATTTAGCACCACAGGTAGCTTCGAAGCAGTGAATGAGATTTGATTGTTCTTTTGGTTCTAGCCTATCTTTAAGTTGAAATTTGATCAAACTTGTTGTTTTGAAAACAACCTTCAATTATATGCCATTATAATTTTCATTTACAAGTGTGTTCAGCTTTCTTCTTAAGTCATGGCTATGTCCATCTCCCTTGAATGTTAGTCTGACATGAATTTGGATATTCGATTCAATTTGAAGATATTTCTATTGTTGTCAACATACGAGCAAATAATACTGAGTGTTTCTTCAAAAATGAACAGAGTGAAAAACATTTGGATAGATGTGGTTGTGAGGCATATGAAGAAAATTTCAAAATTTTATTTAAATGCCCAAACGACAATCTAACAGAACTTAAAATAAGAGAAAAGTTCTTCATAATGGGAGAGGACCCTAACCTATGTATCCAAAAGAACCATCTTCATGACTTGCAGTTACCTTGGCCCAATTGATTTTTAATTTTTCTTCTCTATACTTAAACAAATCAAGAATGGAGAAGTTTTTTGGTTTCTCATCAATTGAAAGTTTTGTTAATGGATTCTACTATTTTTCATTAATTATTTATTCATTAAAAAAACTTTGTAAATATTATTTAATCAAACCAGGATTAGAGATTGATAAGACCTGGCGAAATATATATATTTAATAAATATATTTCTCTTATAAAATTCTTTTTATAAATTAACCAATTAGAAATATTTGTCCTACTGGTCTGTGCACATTTTCGCACAATAAAATTAATAAAACTGATGCACAATTGTAACTATAATCCGTAACAAGGAATGATTTTACCTAAATCTCTCATTAAATCACGTATAATTCAATACTACAAAAAACCCATATAAAGCTTCATGAACAGTGTATGTAATTTCATAAACTTATTAATTAGATTTAGAGGAATTGGTAGAAAGTCGAGAATAGCTCTGGGAGGGATATTTCCTGTTTTTATCTATATTGTATATCCAACTGTTGTGTGAAAATGTCTGGTCATGACGATACTCATACAAAGTGTACTTGGATTCATTCAGACGTACAAAGAAAGTGTATCCCTGGCTCTTTCTTATAATGAATACGCTTGAAAAGTCACGGCTCACTCAGAAGAAAAAAAACAGAGGAACAAACTAACACGCGGTAATTGCAGTGAAGAAGACTTTTCTTCGACTGACTCATCATCATTTATTCCTTATTATTATTATTATTACTATGAGGAATTTGCCTCTTTTTTCTATCAACATTTCCTGTAAAAATAGCAGAGCGTTTTGACACAGGAATTAATTCTGTCAGTAAAATAGAGTCAGCATCATCAAAGAATTAAGGCTCTGTAAGATGAATGTATAAAATCAGATTATACTCAGACATTGAATAATTCATTGATCAAATGACGATTAAGTTTGGCTGTATCCCCTTCTTTTTACTGCCAAATTAAAATGTTGTAATGTATTGAGGCACTCCTAACACTAATAAATTTTTGTCTAAGGAAAGTGAGACCATTTTTTATTATGATTAATACTGGTAGGCAAAAATTCCATAAATCCTAACTTTCATAGCTTACCATATGTTGTTTTCCCATTATTATATGGAAAAAAAATAGAATATTGTAATAAAACAGTGCATCGTAAATTAGAACACGCTCTATTTGATAGAATTCTCATAAAATAAAAATAGTAGTTGAATCTAGTCATTTTTATCCATGCTCTAAAGAGAGAATCATGGTTTCAGTAGTAAAAAATGTGTTCTCGAAGAATTGGCAATAATCCTATGTAAAGCTAGTTGATATAAAGTTGAGAATTTTTGATTTCTCAAAAAATACAAATTTTGAAGATGATGAAAACAATTTTCGAATCTAGACGTCTTAAAATTTTGCGTTGGCCCGAAATTCCCCTTTTTTCGAACTTAATTCAAAAATGAGATATTCTTCAAATGGAGCTTTTAGGATCAAAATGGTCTGAAGGTTACACACAGGATCAAGTTGGAGCTCAGAGTTCGGAAAAATAGGAGTTAAAATCTCAATTTTCCATCAAGGTATCAAAAGTTTCTGAAGATTCTTTCGAAATTGATTCTAAAGGAACATTTTCCCTGATTTAAGAGAAAAAATTTCTGTGAAAAATATTGGAGGTACATTAAATAGTTTTACAATTTTTGTTGACTTCTAGGTGTATGAGACAGATCATGTGTTGTTTTACAGGATCAGCAATACACAAAAACCCCAATTATCACAATTAAATTTTTGAATGGAAATTGTTTAAAATAATGGAAAATCGCGCCAACTAAAATTTAAAAATATCAACAATTTTATTAATAAAATTTTTTTTCTCGGTTTAAATTTTTGAATCGGTTTCCAAAAACTCTCCAGAATTATTTGAGATCTTCATGAAAAAGTGAAATTTTGTAAAAATTAAATAAACTTCTTAAATCTCATCTGTATTATTCAATGCATATTGAAGGACTCAATTTTTTCCTATCCCAATAAACGTCTTTAGAATCAGGACCCAACTTAACTTGTTTTCTATTTGAGATTTTCAATCTATTAAAATGATTGATTTTGTAACAAAATCATGATTAAGCTAGGATTTTGAATTAAAATATCCCCTTTTTGTTTAGCTCTTTCTCTACTCTCTATTCTTCTTAATTACAGTCCTATAATTTAGCCGACTTCAAGATAATTCCAAGATGACGTCAGATTCTATGTGCATCTTTCTGAATATATATTTCTCCTTGTGAGTCTGTTATTAGAAGGAATGACTAATTTTAAAATTATACACATTTATTCTGAGTTGGTTAAACTAAAGATATATGAATGCAATCACGTTCCTGGTTTGAAAGTGAGAATCCTCCAAAGAAATATGCTTGATTCGCAATCTCACTTTGCTCTCTGATGAATCATTAATTGGGCATATAAACTTTTGCGTTTTCTAATTAATTTTACATTCCGGTTTATTTGAGCATTCATGAACTGCTCGGAATAATTTAGTACTATCAGATGAAAATATTTAGAACCATTGACCCTTGAAATGATACAGAACAAATAATGCAGAACTGTCAATTTGATCTACGGTGAATTTAGGCGAAATACATTAAAATAAATGGCAGAAATTACACAATTTATGCGAAACTTCTAACTGCCAGGCAAATTTACACAAATTTATAAATTACCTGTAAACTCATATCAATCTCGTTCCGAATTATTTCAAGTGAGTGAAAACGATTGTGTAAAATGGTGTTGGGGAAAGTCAGTTCTAGACTGATTTTAAAAAAATCCGACTGAAAGGAATATTTATAACATTTCAAGTTAATCAGTTCATGTTATGAATAAAAGTAAGTACAACAAGAGCTGAAGAGAGATATTTTCAAAATTGGTTCCTATTATGGATTCCACGCTGTAAATAATTTCTCTATTTACCTTGTAATTTGAAAAAATGTACTTTACGACCTTGTACAGGAAGAATGTTCAAGTTAATAAAAATTTACACGTTTATCTTACATAAGCCATGGGATAATTGATTATTAATCAAGTCAATTGAAAAAGGAAATAAATTTCAATATTGAAGAAAATATTCATCTATACGCAATGCTTATTACGCATACACTGAATGATATTTTTAAATTGAGTGATGTTTAGTGGTATTTAATGTAAAAAACAAGATTAAATTGATTTGTTCCATAATTATAATTGAAACTAGTATGATTTGAATTTTTTAAAATTTATTGAAACTTGTTAAAATTGTATTTTTCTAAAGTATCTTCCAAATGTTTCGGTAGTTGGGAGATACTCAAGTACACTTTCTTCAGTAGGATGAGACTATCATTATCTTTACAACCTCAAATATATCAAGACTTTTTAAAATAAAATGGATTTAAATATAATTTCGTAAAACTACTGAAACCTCCTTATTTTATTTTGAAATCAATCCAATTCTGTTGGGTAATTAACTTCTGATTCACCAGAATGCTACAAAAAACATAAAACTAGTTAATAGAGATGGGAATTTTTGGTTTTTAAAAAATTCTCAATTTTTTCGTCAAGAATTCGAGTTTTATTAAGATCTTTTGGAATCTAGATCATGAGAAGTTCATTTTTTTGAACTTTGAGTTGAAAAATTTTGCTAATATCAAAGTCAGAGAGTATTCAAAAGTGGATTTTTAGAATCACAAAAAGACAAAAAACTGATCATCTCCATAAAACTTTGAAATATGTCATAACTGCCCTAAAACATGATTATTTCAAAAAAAAATTTTCTTTAAATCGAGAAATTGGGTCTCATGATCTAGATTCCAAAAGATCTTAATCAAACTCAAATTCTTGACGAAAAAATTGAGAATTTTGTAAAAACCATATATTCCCATATTCATATAAACTAGCTTTATTTAGTTTTTATATTCGTCCTTGTTTTTTGCCATCCCACCAGGTCTCTAATGTTTCATTTTGTTGCCAAGACAAAGTAATACAAAGTATATAAAATCAATTGAAGAATTGTTCATAAAAAAATTAATAGACGACATCTTGCAAGTTGGCAATAATAATAAAACTCAATAGTCTCACCACTAATGTATTTCAAGGAGTCTTGAATGCAGGGCTGACTGAGGTTTTTATAGCATTTCATGTTCTTGCATTGTAGACCATGATGTTTTTACTATGAAAAACATAAGAAAAGTAAACATGATTTTGTTATGATAAGAATCTTATTATAAGATGGAAAATTAATAAATAAATTGCATAATTCTGCATTATTATTTTTATTTTTTAATTTTACCAAGAAGCCTTTTATTCTCTGGGAGCTCAAAAATCTATAAACTGTTGAATTTTACATCATCTTTAAAAGAAACAGTTTTTTTAGACATCTTAACCTAGCAAGGTTTGCTCACTGGTAATTACTATATCCATATGAACTCTAACTTGATGGAGAATGTCTTCTCACACCTAGATGTTAGAATTCGGATAAGCAAGTGTCAATTCCATAAGAGGGTCGAATAATATTCAACTCAAGGTGGCAGATGTAGATGCGTTTCGTCCTTGTTAGAACTCGTATATCATAGCCAGGATTCGCTACCACACTGTAAAAAAACAATTTCTACAATCTACATTGTTATTATTCTAAAACAGTTTTTTTATATTTTCGCAAAATATTTTATTCAATGGTGGGAAATCGTTCTAAATGAGTCATCTTTTCAACAAAATGATTTTAAAAGAAATTTTTACCTTGTTAGTCTTTTAAAAACATCAAAATCGAGGTTAATGTCAAAGCTTTTTTTCAACATTCTTGTAAGATTTCAGTAGATAATCTCTCAACACTTTCTCAGATTTCATTCGTATTTCAAATTTTTTAAGTTCCCTAATGAATGAACAATGAATGTGTGTGAAAGGCAAGAAAAATTTTTAATTGAATTAATTCAGCTTCTCTATCAGTTTATACTATTTGTTAGTATAGTTTTTTATTCATTGAAAAAAGGTAGGTATAGAATCTGTGTCCTCAAAATACTCTGAGTTTATTTTTCTTTCATGTTTCATTCAAATATGCTTATGGAAAGAATGGATCTCTTGATTTGAAAAACCAGCATAAAAATGACAAAATAATGAAATTAATTCAAATAATAAAAAATTGTTCTCTGTATCAAAGAAATTTAGTTCACTTGTTTTCTGACTATTCAGATCGTCTCACGATTTCTCTGATCTTGTTGTAGAATAAGAGGTTATAAAAATCACTTCTCTAAGTGGGGATTTTTTACTATTGCTTAAAAACTGTTTCAATAGATTTGCATTCAATGTTGATGAAAGTGTCTTCCATTTAAGTGGTAAAGATGTGTCGAAAGTCGCTTACTTGGCGATTTTATGATGAAGGTTTTTAAATTTTTTTTTAAAAAGTAAAAATTATTAAATTTTCTTCTCTTAAGCCTCAAAGTCCCGCTCTGCGTTTTAAGACACATAAGCAACTCATCTAAGTGTAAGAAAATACTTCGCATACCACCCATTCGAAAGGAAATCTATTAATCTCCTGGAATACGCTAAAATCTCAGCTCTATCATCCGTCAAACACGTGCTAATTCAAAGAAAGTTGATTTTTCCAAAAAAAAAATTTTTAACGTTCTTTTGAAATTCTATTTTTCAAGGTCATAGATAAAAATTAAAGAATTCTTTTATCAATTCTTTTTAATTTCAGTGAGCTCATTTCATCATCGAATTCTAGTAAAAATTGTTCTTATCTTCGTGTCAGCTTGCTTTGCCTTTATGTAGCAATCTTTCTGGTTTTATTCTTTTTTTGGGGAAAAATATCTTGAACTTTTTTTGTCATACATATATAATATATAATGAGAGAACAAATTAAGATAAATAGAATTTATTACCAGGCAAAAATTAAATTATAAAACGACAAGATGATGTCGACATTATCAAGTACGATTCTTGCTTTGTTCAAATCATCTTCATTATTATTATTCTGGAAAAGTTTTCCTCATTAGAGAATGATAAACAATTTGATACATTCTATATTTATTTATTCATCTTTATTGCATAACATTATTATTAGTATTCTATTGAATTTCTCGAAATAAATTTCCCACTCCTTATGAAGGAGAATACTCAGGCTGGCGAAATAGAGTGAAAGTGAGAATAGCAAACATTATTATTGGTGATGGGCATGTTTATGACGTTTTTGTTTACATTCAGTTCTCGTTGATAGATATTAAAAACTCTTTGTTTCAATTCTAATCGATATTTGAAATTTTGAATCAAATAATCTAAAATTTTCAGGAACAAAATTCAGCAAATTGTCAAGTTCTCCAAAATTATAAACTACATACTTCACATAAATTAGCCTAATTATAGAATTCAAATTATTTCTTAAAAATGCAAGATTTATTTAAATATCAGCAGAAAATAGGAAATTCAAAATTACGTGATTATACAGATCTGAAAATTTGTTCCTCAACCCTCATGATCCTGACTTATTTATCATATTCAAAGAAATAATACTGAAGGAGATTGAAAAAATGCAAAGTTTGCTTGATATAAATTTAATACAAAACTAAATCTTGAAGAAATATAATTACTTGATATTACTAATCCCCTTATGCATGTGTGGTCTAAGGAGCCAGGATAATTCGTATATAATCATTGAAAATGTTTCCAGGGCACAATTCAGTGTTTCTTATCAATCGACAGGGTTATTTTGAAAAGTAATTGCAGAGCTAACCTAAAGCAGACATGGAAAAATTCCTACATGCTATGTTGGCATCCTTTCAAGGTGGTCCAATTTCTAGGGAAAATTGACGAGTGAATTTGGATTTAAATCCTTCAAAAATATCAGACTGCTAAAAAGCATCAGTAGTTTCTCTAAAAAATATAAGAATAAATATTGGAGGTTCTAGAACTTTAAAATTTTATTTTCAAGCGATGACTAAATTTCGACTGTATCAAATGTATTCAAGCTGACTAAATATTCTTTGTAAAGTCAACATTATCAACATTACCAGGGCAACAAAATGTCTATAAATGCTTGTGGTTTTATTCTGTTTGTTTTGTCGCACCTATAAGATCATTAAAAAAATCAGGTTAGGCAGAAGAAAATCTTGCATATTCATCGATTAAGTTTTATTCATTTTCGGAAAAAGACTTTTCAAAACAAGTGTCACTATTCAAAGTTTCAGGATTAAGTATTCATGATCATTAGAGTTAGAATTTCTACGGAAAGCTCGAGATGCAACCCCAAACAAAAGTCTGAAAGTTTAGAATTTTACTGTTCTCAGTAAGAAACAAAGATAAATACAGTAGATAGCTTTGCTTTTTTGACTTGAAAAATATTACTGAATTTAACACATTCAGTAGATAAGAAAACAATGTAATTGACAGAGACAAGGATTGATATCAATACATTCCAGATTTACTACATTCCCCCCTCCCAAGCATATGTTGAATGTGTGCTGGACATGAATAAATAAAATACATTGATAAGCACAGCCTTTCCCATGTCTTTACATTAGATTATTATGCAATACACGAAAACATACAAATAAACAAATGTAGAAAGGTCACGGTCTTTTTTAGGAGCACCCAGGAAAATTTGTTACCTTAAAAAAATTTTCTACTGTATTCGAATTTTTTGCGAAAAGTCAGATAAGTTTAATATGGTTAGATTAGAGAATAGTTGCTCCTCTAAAAGTCATAATTTTCGAGTCGTTCTTCAATGTCTTATTGGGTCGGATTTTAGGTATAGATATTGGTTGCTAATAGTTTATACAATAGTTGATTCTAAAGTAGTATATATATATTTTTTCATAGTCATGTATCTACTTTAGAGTAACAACATGAAATTATAATTAATAAGATATATTTTCCAGGTAAAATCGATAAATGTCACCATCGATAACTAAGAAAATTATCTTTTCGTCATTTTCCCGGCCGAAACAGATGGAGGATATTTCACAGAATTCATTAAACTTTGCCAGAGATTTCATTCGAATTTCCTTTTTCTGTATTTCAAACGTTAGCGAGAAAAGTTTATTTGTAACTTTGTCGAAGATGAATATTTCCCCGTCATCTGAAATGTCAGCAAAGGTAATGCCTATTCCTTCTCGGATGTAATGATCGAATTTGATTGATTCCTAAACGTTTCATTAATTATTACAGCATGAAAATTTACAAAATTATCATCATTATTCTCATTTGATGATTTAACATTGTGTCATGTTTAGATGAATGCAATCATGAAAACATGTTAAATCTTTATGATTTATGAAATCGAATCCAGCTCTATCTAATAAATAATAAATTTTCAGTTTAAGATTTGCGAGAGAAAATCGATTAGCAATTCGATGACATAATTAATTAATTAATGTGTATCAATATTATCATTAAAATTCTAATAATTCAGATAATTCAAGTAACCATGACAATCTTGAAATTCTTTGATAGTAGCTTGAAAATACTGTGAATATCGAAAGTGAAAGAGGGAGTCTATGATTTTTGTTTGAATAGCTCAGAAAAAATTTATTTCTCCTCATATATACCGTGTTAACTCAATAGAAAATTAACTTGAATGATCATGTTAACATAAATCTTGACTAACATTCTTCTTTAAATAATTGAGATTTATCAGGAGTAGGCCAAAGGATTGTCGTTGAGTATCCTTTGGTTTTATAATGATCCATAAGAGATTATTCAAATTATCCTTGAAAAGAAATCGAAAATTCCACTCTGGAAAATTCCTTCCGAAATTGAAGGAGGAATATTTTGTATTGAAATTATCACTCAAAATTATAAGGGAAGATATTGAGTCTGTATCAGGTATCCTCCTAATAATCATGTAAAGAGAATCCTTATTCTCTATAGCGACATCAGCATAACGCTCATAATCAAACAGTTTCGTTGTATGTTCCACAATACCTTTATTATTGAGGAATAGGGCAAGGCTTTTTTGATCCTGATTCAGTTCCCGACCAATTATATAGATACCTTTGGGAGAAAAAGTGAACTTTATCGGGAAAATGTCTGTCTTGTGATTGATGTGAATGATTTTTATTCCAAAACTATCCTCTACAAATATATAGGGAAAATTCAATAGCGTAATGTATAAGTTATGTTGATAGTATTTTATCGTAAATATTGGATGCTTCATACGATTAAATTCATTATCTTCCAGGTTTAACATTCGATAAATATCCTTTCTAGTAAGACATTTAAAGAGACGATCAGCATTCGTGTTACACGTATTCTTTCGTCGATTAAGAAATATCTTGTGCTCATAACTTGGTCGTTTAATCTTCCAAAACTTAATAGGAGATTTTGATGATGTCGAATGCTGGTCAGATAGGGAATCTTCATAGGCAATTTGGAATTGATCAGAATTGAACATCATAACGTCTCTAATCCTCCCATAGTGGTGGTATGGAGTATAAAACTTTTTATTTCAATGTCAGATACTTAACTATACTCATTGTCATCTCTCTGCATTCTTCATTTTTTCTAATTATTAATATTTGCAAGCAAACAAAATTATTGTATAGAATTATTAATAGAAATCCGAGATGTGAATAGTTGAAGCAACAGCTTCATTTTTCTTTCTTGATAGATTCGTTAGTATCATCAATTAATTGTTAATTTTTATTCATTGATTTTATGAATAATATATGTTAAAATAACCAACGATAAGAGAGAAGAATGTAGAGAATATTTACTGAAATTGCCAATGAAATTATGCTTTAATAAAGCTTTTGATTGTAGTACAACAGCCTAGACCAGTTATCGATTTGTTGAAAAATTCATTTTTTACGGATAATTATCTGATTAAATAATGTTCTCTAGTTTACAATGATCAGGAATTATTTGCATGATTAAGAAAAAATTTTAATTTGACAAAAAACAAGGATTCCAAACACTCTAATTCTTCTATTTATTTTGTGGGTGAAGAAGAAATTCTTCATCAATCACTTTAAGCCAAATCTGTGTGTTCAAAAAAACTACTCTTATAACCTTCAATTACCCTGGCCTATGTGAGCTTTTTCACCTTTCTCTCCACTGTTGCTATTTATTGGAGAGTTTTGGTGTTTTTTCAGCTCACATATAATCTAATTTTCAACTTTTACCATACTTCTTTCAAAATTTGTAAAATATTATTTTCAATGAATTCTTAACTTTTATCATTATTTATGTGTCACTACTGATGAACCATAAAGAAATGTACAGTTAGTGAATAAAATTACCTTTTCTTATATACCTACAAATATGATTCTAAGCGGATTTTCGGACGTTTTTGATAAATTACGTGAATCATATCATCGCCAAAATTCTTCTATCATCTTAAGCTAATTGATATGAAGTTGATTTTTACAGAAATCTCGATTTTTTCATCAAGAATTCGAATAAGTTTAAGATTTTTTTGGAATCCTACTCATGTTGCCCACTTTTACCATTTGAAGAAAAAATTCTGGAAAAAAATTATTTTTCTGAAAAATATGTTCATTTTTTAAATTCCCATTTGGCGCCAAAATCCCATTATTTCGAACTTAGACTTGAAAATTTTTGTTTATTTGAAAGTGGAAGGCTGGTCGAAAGATTTTTTTTAAGATCAAGATTAGACAAGAAAATCAATTCAACTGGTCTCCCTGCAACCCTCTTGGGAATCTCTTCTACTTCCTGGAGAAATTGTCTCCTCAACTTCCGACCTGGGTTTCAGTATCAATTCTAATTTAAAAACTGATCCATTGTCAAATTCGCCTAGAATTAAGTCACATTGTATGCCCAAATTGTTAAAGTGGGCTACATGAGTAGGATCCCAAAAAATCTTTATCAAATTCGAATTCTTGTTGAAAAGAATGAGATTTCTGTAAAAATCATAGATTCCCAACTTCATATCAACCAACTTTATCTCAAAACACTTTATCTATTAACAGTTAGATAAAAATATCCAATTTCAGAAAAACTTTTTTCGGGTATTTGGGCAAAATGTACCGCTTTTTGAATTTCGAAAAAGCCCCAATATTTTGAGCTTATCCAATTGACTGAAATCATGAAAAATTTTGAATTCAAAATTAAGGCATTTTCGAAATTTGAAATACGGTCTTTTTTAGGCTAGATTGAACTTAACTTGGGGTAGTCTCTATCTAATTCTAGGATAGTGTGATGTCTCATGAATTGACCAATCAGAGAAGAATGAAGCGCCAATCTCAGGATATATAGATTGATGCTACAGGGTCTAAGTTGCTTGATCTTACTCTGCAATTTACACGATCGAATAAAGCTATTCCGATGAATTTTACGCTAGCTCGAAATTTAAAATGTCTCCATATATTGACAAAATTTTTTTTTCTTAAATCAGTTAAAGTTAAGGTTCTTCTCGAAACCAAATACATGAAAGTGCGATATAATTTCTTCATACTTAAACAAAGATTTTGATTTTTCAAAAATAATAGTTGTTAAAATTAACTAAATAAGAAAAAATTTCCTTTCTCTGAGACAACTCGTTATGCTCTAAATATTTTAAATATTAATCGAGAAGAACCTTAGTTAAAGTGTAACTTTTGAATCGGTTCCCAAAATTCTTCAGAAAACTCTGATACCTTGATGTAAAAATGAGATTTTTGTAAAAATCATGAATTCTCAAATTTATCCAGAATAGCTGTATGTCGAATTCTGTAAAAGATGCTAAAAACCATTTAGAAGCTCTAACGAAGTTAGCTACTTGGAAGCCTAATATTACATTAATTTTTTTCAATATAATATTACTCTTGGTTATGAGACTGATCGCAAAAGTGGTACCTTGAGTGAGTACGAGCTGAATTGAAATAACTTTTGCTGATGAAAAATTTGAATTAAACCGTGGTAATTAATTGTAATTCAAATTTTTAAGATTTTTATCATTCTTCTTGATTAAGAAATATTGAAAATTTGAACATCCTGTTATCCAAATGATACCAAATATATCTTGGTTGGATGTTATTTTGATTAATGATAAAATTATTATTTAGGACATGATAGAAAAAGTAAAATTCAACTATTCTATCAAATTAATTTCCCAATTTAAAGCCATGATTAATTACATTTGTATTCAAGTTGAAATTCTATTTTTAAAACTTTAATCTTGCCTAAATAGTTGAAAATTTTTAGATTCAATTGTGACAAATTTATAAATTATATACTTTGTAGTCAATGACTAAAAGTCATTGTAGTTTTGAAATAATATGCGAATACGAACAAATATAGTACCATTTAAGAAAATTTAATTAATTTTAACTGCAAGAATACAATTAATCTTGAGTTCAATCATGATATTGAAATATATTATATAAAAGCCGCTTTAAAAAATTTGAAAAAATTTTCAAGACTCAAAAGGAAGATGAAAAAACGATGAAAAGTATGTTGGGGAGGGGATTATTTTGTACAAGCTTAAAATCAGATAACGTTGGTCCAAACAATATTCCTACATTTTCCATAAGAAAATATTAAAAATTCTAAATTTTCAGAAAACTAAAGCAAACCTAGTCTATAAATCCATTTTTGAAATCAAACTATATCAAATCGTTCAGTTAACCAAGTATTAAAATTACGAACCCGTTGAAGCCTGTTAAACTCTATAGTAACGAAGAAAGTTTTTTATTCTACTCATCTCTTCTACTTCCTGGAGAAATTGTCTCCTTAACTTTGGACCTGGGTTTCAGTATCTCTGATGGACTTAAAATTGACCCTCTCTCTAATCTCCCTAAAATAAAATCCACTATTTTCTCAATTCTA
>SSNU01003033.1:0-11799 GCA_012064415.1 Gyrodactylus bullatarudis
TGATTTCCAGTCCCATTGAATTAAGAGATTCTTTCAGTGATTTGAAGTAGTTATTGATTTTAAATATATCCATAACATTGTCAACTGGAAAGACAAATTTAATATCATCGGCAAATTTAAATAGACGGCCATCATTAACATCATCAGTCACCTGAATATCAGCCATACATAAATTAAAAAGAAGAGGTCCAATAGAAGAACCTTGCGGAACACCAGATGTTATTTTTAATGACGAACTCATGTGATTTCTAAATTTTGTTTTTTGAGATCTATTAGTAAGAAAGTTCATAACAAGATTAGAGATATGAGAATTAATATTAAAATCGGAGAGTTTTTTACTTATATAAGAGAATTTCAATTTATCAAAGGCTTTTAATAGATCTATGTAATAGATGATAATATATTTATGAGAGGATTTAATGGCTAAAGAATAATTGAGAAAAGATAAAATGTTGGTTCCAGTATTACGGCCACGAATGAATCCATGTTGAGTGGCATCAGGAAAAAGAAGAGGAAGACAATCAGTGATATAAAAAATAAGGTATCTATCAATGATAGACAAAAAAATGTTTAGTGAAGAAATAGGCCTCAGCTCTTCAATTGAGGAGTATTTCGTTAATTTAGGTATAGGAGTGATAATTACTTTTAGCCAATCACTAGGGATGACATTTTGACTAATGCAATAGTTTAAATATTGAGCAAGACCTATAATAAAACAATTGGGGAGAGAAAGTAGGATATTGAAAAAATTGAAGTAGCAGTCCAATCTGTTAAGAGACTTGCCACTTTTGAGCAGATTAATAATATCAGAGGCAACAAGACAAGGTGGAATGTCATCAAATGATTGTATTGAAACGAGGTTTAGATCCTTTAGAGAATTTAAAATTAATCTCGAGTTAACCGAGGTTCTGGTAGATTTTTCGATAAGCAAGTTAAAAATATTGTTATTTAAGATATTATTACTTTGTATCTTAAGTAAAAATGAGAAATTTTTTTAAAGTCAACCGTTTTTTGGTTGTAAGGTAGTACCTCGCATGCATGGAAATTAAGTCAGAGTTAATTAGCAGTAAATTATGATCGGAGAAAGTAACTAATTTTATTGAGATAGTTTGAAAATAATTATTAAAAACCAAATCAAGCACTTTTTCACCTCTTGTAGGTAAATTAACTATCTGTTTTAGATTATGTTTAATAATGATATCATCGAGTTCAGTTGGAATTGTGGGCTTTCCTTCAGATGTAGGAAAATTGAAATCTCCAAGGATAGTAATAGGAGATGTATTGATCGGTATAACTGATGATATGAGCAAGGATAATTCATTATAAGAAATTTTATGATTACTTGAGACAGGAGGATTATAAACAAGCACTATGGAATGAGACTTATTGTCAATAGTAGCGTTAAGATAAATTAATTGAATGGGGAATGTGACAATTTTAGTATCTATAATCTGTAAAGACTCATGGGCGTAAATACATACACCCCCACCATGAGCTGATAATCTATCAGCTCTAAAAAGTTTATAATTATTAATAGAAATTAAGGAGTCATCTTTATCAGGCTTGAGCCATGATTCAGTAATACAAAATAATATAGGAAAATAAGAAGAAATAACATTTCTGACATAGAAAAGGGCATTTTTGGAAAATAATGATCGAATATTCAAGAGAAAAATACCACGGAACTTATAGACAGTCTTGAGACATTCATGATTAACCTTTTTTTGAAGATAAAATTTTTATCTTCGAAAGGCAATTGTCTTTGGTTAGACCGAGTTGAACTTTACCATCAAAGTCACTGATAAGAGTTCTTATGAAGTTGATTACTAAGTGAGCGGATAGAGTCCCCATGAAGAATGATTTTTGAGATATTCTTTTTATAATTTTGAACTTTTGGTTTGAGAGAAGCAGCACGATTGTTTGAAGTACCAATTGTTTTACTAAGTGATGCATTCTTGTGTTTGAAGTCAAAGTTAACCAATGGAGGAGGAGGATGACTAAGCAATGTAGTGATTGGTTAATTGTAGTTGTTTAAAGGAGGAAAAGATTTGTATGAGTAGTCCATTGGAGGTGGTTTAGTGAATGATGATGTAGGCTGTACATAATTATAATTATATGTTAGACCAAGTCTATTCTTCAGGTTAAAGTTTTCATCATTTAGAGCTTTAATTGAGTTGTCTTTCTCAGCAAGTTTGAGATTGTATATCTTAGAGTTGACAAATGAGAAAATCTCATTAATTATAAAGTCAATATGCCTAGATGTTTCGGATGGAGCGCCAGAAGACGAGCACTTAAACATTTTTTTTGCTAGGCCATCATTGTTGGTTTCACTGATTTGTGTGGATGTGAAGACAGGGCCGTTTTTCGGTTGTTGTTGTGTCCACTGGTGCCGGAGTAGGGGGTGTAGCGCCAGGATTCGAGTTCAAATTTTGGTTTGAAGGGGGATGGTTCGTTTGAATTTTTGAGGTTATTTTTGAGACTTTTTTTATCATCCTGGAAGCCTTGTGGAAGCTAACACCAGTGAAGCCTAACTTTCTGCCCAGTATCTTTTGAGCACATAATGAGGGTGACTCGTCGTTGACTAGCTTGGGTTCGGTTATTTCCAGGACTTTGTGGATACGTTTCTTACTAAGTCTTTCTTGGGTCTGCTGAGTATCTGATTCTAAAATTTTCTATTCCCGCTGAGTGATTCGTGGTTCGTAAGTGTTCTTGTATAGAGGAACCTTCATTGCTCGGGCTAAGGGGTTCTTTGATCCTTGCTGATATAGGCCTCATTGTCATCCCAATATAAGGCTGGTCACAAGAGCATTTGAATTCATAGACGACTCCTTTTCTGTTCAGCCAGTTGACCGGATCCTTGTTGCGGTTGTTGATCGATTTCGTTGTCTTAGATATGAAACGTACTTTATGCCCGGGGAAGGTTTCTGTTGTTATTTTGCCCAGCTTGTTTCTTAGGATCGAATTAGGGACGTCACCTCTGAATGGGAGTTGGAGGCAAAGGTACTTGGTGTCAGTTTCATCAGTCAACATGTCTTTCTCTTTCACTCTGGCATGTTTTCGTATGAAATCCTTGGGGAAACAGGAAAGTATTACCAACCGGTAATCAAAAAATAGACGGATTCCTCACAGCCCGGAGAGTATAAACAAACTCGACTCCAATTGGTCAACTCCTAAGGAATAAATGCTATTGGCTAATCCTTAATGTTATGTTAACCTTATTTTATGTATAAATATATATCGAAAGTTATATAAATAAAGCTTTATCACCAAAACAAATCTTTCGCTCGTTCTCAGGTCCAGCATGACTCCAGGTCAGCAACCCAAAAACATCTCTTGAATTGGACACTGAGTATTCACTAACTTGGTTTCTTAAAGGCAACAGTTTTGAATTGAACCACTTCACGAGGAGATGCTGGGGACTGGCAAAATAGGTATGAAAAAGAAAACACCAGATTCGGAATCAGCACAAAATTTTGAAATATCTCATTGGAAACCAGACTTTTCAGGAGATGAGAGCAGAAAATTTTACCAAAAATTAGAAAAATACATTTTTTTACTTTGACCGCAAATTTTAGTGGATTATTTTCCTCAAACACACCTTAAAAGACCCATCATTCGACGCAGAATTTTATACTTTCTCACCCTATCTAAAGAAATCTTAATTAACTATAATTACTTTTGCGAAAATCTAATTTAAAAATATTTTTAATTAGAAATTTTTTCCAAAATTCGTTTTCCCCCATTATCTCTGAAACTGAGAACAGATTCGGAATCAACATAAAATTTTGATCCTGAAATTATTCACTTATATAACAGACCCTAAAAAAATTTTCCATGACCACCATAATCATTGCTACACGCCAATCAGTGAAACAATGTGATACCAGATGTCCCCACCCCTTTTTTCAACAGAGAGAGCCAATCAGATTAAATGTTTAATTCTTTGTGTTTTAGTATATATAGATAAATATATATATATATATATTTCATATATTTATATGAGACCCCCGTGTGCGAGACCCCCGTTTGCATATTTGTAAAAAGTTTAACTCGGATCTTTATTGTTATTACAAATAAAACTATTGGTATATGCAGATGTATTGGTCAAAACAATCAAAACATGTGAGGTTTCTTTCTAAATTGTCCCTTTGACCCATAAGAATGTTACCTATTCTAAGTTAACCAATGAGAATCATACTACATTGCACAAAATCTTGAGTTATTCATTGAAATTCCAATTCTAAATCTTTCATGGAGAATCAATCCATCATCAAGATTCAATGATGAACAATATGAATCGTTTATCTTAGGAGTGAAGGAGTCCAAATCATCGGTTAAATTGGACAAAAATCTTTACAAATTAGCAAATAAGTATGAGGTTCAGGTCATTGATGGTCAAGAACGAGTAGTCAAAATACGACATAATCCGTCCCAAACCCCCATCAAGTATTTGTACGAAATAGTGAACTGTTTTCAATGATTGATTCCAAAATATTTGAAGACAAAGTTAACAAAGAATTGAAAGTGATGCTGCAAAACAAACACATAGACAATTCTACCTATTTGAATCTCAGATGCTCAAACAGCTCAACGAATAGATTGTACGGACTACCAAAGGTACATAAAATGAATAGTAACGAAAGTGATCCAGAAATTCCTCTCAGACCAATTTTGGACATGAGTCAATCAGCTACAAGCAAATTGGCGAAATGGTTAGTTGAAGTGCTTGAACCAATGAAGAAAGCAGTCTGTCGTCACTCCCTTTCAGACACATTTGAATTTGTAGAGAAAATCAAAGAAGTCAACGTCAGTGACCAAACTATGCTATCCTATGATGTCGTATCTTTATTCACGAATGTGCCACTAAGAGAAACAATTTACTTCGTCGGTGATTATGTGAAAAATAACCAATCGGATTTCAAACTGCCTTCAAATTGGATTAAAAAACTAATAGACCTGTGTTGCAAAAATGTCGTCTTTAGTTTTAATAAGGAGTTGTATGTTCAAAGAGACGGAGTGGCGATGGGTTCTCCCCTTGGAGCCTTACTAGCGGATTTGTTCTTGGCAAAATTAGAAATGACAACTCTAAAACCAACAATCGATAAGTTTAACCATTGTTATCGCTATATGGACGACACATTCATCATTGTAAATAATAATCATAACTTTGAAAACTTATTAACAGATTTTAACCAGGCACACAGTCAAATAAAATTTACAGCTGAAAAAGAAAGTGAGAACAGCCTACCATTCTTAGATGTAAAGCTTTCTAGGTGCTCGAACGCATCAATAAACAGAGGTATCTACAGAAAGGCCACATTCACAGGGAAGCTGCTCAATTTCAATACTTTTGTTCCCATGAAAGTCAAACGAGGCTTGTTAACAGCCCTGGCCAAACGAACTCGTAGAATAGTGTCTGAATCTGCATGGGAAAGCGAGCTAGAAGATCTTATCAGAATATTCTTGTCGAACGATTATCCTATCGAACTGATCAACGATCGACTATTGAAGCTGTATGCACCCAAAGGAAAGCCAGAAGAAAGAGAAGGTGAAACTGTAACCTTAAACATACCTTTCAAAGGGGCTAAATTGGCAGCAACATTTCAAAAGAAAATAAGTGAAACCTATCCAGAGGGAAACCTGAGAACGATTTTTCAGACCCAGAAATTATTCACAAACAACTCAAAAGACGAATTGGATACCTGGAATAAGAGCAACGTCGTTTACAAATTTAAATGTCCATGCAATTCAGTGTACATTGGACGGACATCAAGACGACTCGAGGACAGGATTGATGAACATCTCTACAAGGGCCGAACCGCGGTCAGAGAGCATCTAAAAACATGTAATGCCCAAGTTTCCCCCCAAAACTTTGAAATTATTTACAAACCATCAGGGAAAAACGGTTACATTTTGAAAGCAGCTGAAGCTTACCTTACGAGAAAAAGCCAAATCTATGTGTACAAAAGAATCATGTGAAACCAATGAGCCTACAAAAACCGAGGGAGAAAAAACCAGCAGGATCACAACCCCCTCCAATGAAAAGAAGACGGGAAGAGACAGAAACGAACCAACAAATTACCAAGTTCTTCGTAGCAACACAATGATCAAACCCTAATTATCCTGATTCGCTAACAGAACTAAATTTTCTTTCGACTAAACGCTGACTACAATAATAATTATCACTTTCATTGTACAAATTTCGAATAACACGGGGGGAAATAAAAAAATAAATTTTTAGATATACATATATCGATAATTTGTGCAGAATTTTCCACAGATTCCAAAAATCTAATTTTTATAAAAATTTATCGAAAAAAAATTAAAAATTTCCCAAAAAAACTGAAATTCGCAAAAATCCCAAATTAGATCACATATTTCTTCAAATTACTTGTCTAAAACGCTATTACACAATTAAACTAATTAGCTCATTGAAAGGAACGGAAAATTCTGCGTCTAATGAGGTATATTTCAATATGACGCGAAAAAATCTTCTTTTTTAAACCAGACGTTAAACTTGAAGTAGCTGTAAAAACTCACGAAAATTGTCATATTTTTCGGGTTTAAAAGCTCGCTAGAGCTCATATTTTCCATAAATCTCAAAGTGCAAAATTTTGTGCTCTTTCTAATAGTCATATTTTTATTTCGATATCTTGTGAAATTCAAATAGATATGCACGGTTTAAGTCAATGGATCCAAGAAATTAAATCAACCAATCAGAATCAAGCATAAAAATTTATTTATTTTCGAATCTATTGTATAAGGAATAGCTATGAATATATTCTTGACCTTAAATTGACCAATCATTTTAAGGATTTATCTATTAGTCATAATTTAGAATCATTCTCATTGGTTTGTAACCTTCAAAAGTGACTGGAAATAAATGACGTGATTTTTCTTTACGTAGGACAGCACATTCCCGGACAACTTTCCTCAGGGTAGAAGTAGAATATTCGGTATACATAACGGTATATTGGGGGGAAGAGAGGAAAAATATTTTGCAAAATTATGTTTGCAAATCGTAAAAATGAACTTATAGATTTCATTCACGAGTTCACGAATAAATTTGAGGTAAAAAATAAAGTTTAAATATAAATCATAAAAATATGAAAGCTTTTCGTATTTATTATGTTTTAATTAGAGGAGTAGAATTCAAACAAAATTTGAAACTAATTTTTAAATAATTCCCAATAGTCAATTAACGCTCATGCTATAAGTGGGGTCGAAAATAACACGACACCAGAATATGTTAAAATAATATTCGGTTTGTGCTTCAGTCTTCCCTCTTTTCTTGTATAATTCTTACAACGATTTCAATTTTGAGCTTCTTTCAGACAATCAGGTCTAAAATAAAATTATACTTCAACTTGATCATTCCATCATGCCCAATTTCAACCGTGTTAAAGCTAGAATCCCAATAGGCCATCTCTATCACAATGTGATTATATCACATTTCATTTTATCCGCAATATTATTAATTAGAGAACATATTGATATCTTGGAATAAGCAAAAATTCCAGCATTATCATTTGTCCGAAAGTTTTTATTTATGAAAAATTTGTTTTTTAAAGGAACTAGATCATAGATAAAAAGCCAAATAACTTTAATCGAGTGAAATTTGAATGCGCCATTGATCAATTACACGAATTCTTATCTTTGAATGGCAGTATCTATGGATATAATCGAGTGAAGGTGAACGGATTTGAAATAAAATCATACAAAAATATCTCAAGATTACCCGTTGTAAGAATAAATATAAATCTGAAGTTAAATTAAAAAAAAACTTTTTTTCAGCTTAGAATTCGAGAATTCAAGCTCCTCTTTATGATCTGATCAAGATTCCTGATACCTTTTAAATTATAATTCGGCAAGAATGTTTTTAAATTCCATAGTAAAATTAGTGTTGATTGGAAAATAAACTGATACTTTTTCCTTAGCTGAGGGCTGGAACTGAATTTTTCGAATAAATGCTCCAAGCATCCACTCTCAAGAATATAAGTCCAATCAAGGGAATCCGATAGCACTGTGATCATATGGAACATTAGATCCGGCAAAAGCAGCTTATCAAGCTAAAACAAAAAGAAATTAATGGGAATTTAATTCTTTAGTTAAAATAAAAGCTTCATTAGACCTTATTGAGCGGATGAGTAATTTCAGTAAGTTGAACTAACCAATCAGATTCGTTTTTGTACGATAATATTGTCGAACTTTATCAAGAATATCATTGTTAGATTCTAAACTCATATGGAAGGTTAGAGAACACAAGCGTATATTCGAGAATTGTTTTATTCAGACAGTGACGTCATACTACATGATATTCAAATTTCCCATGCCACATTATATTTTTCTATATGTCTGAATAAATATTTTGATAGGAAAAATAACACAGTATGGTCTTTGGGGTGTATGTCGAAACACTGACACGGGGATTAGAGGTAAATTAGGAAGTCTGGTTATACACACAAACACATCTTTTCAAAGGATCTCAAGGGGAACATAGAAAAACAAAAAAGGGGGTCTGATGACTTTCACACTAACATTAGAGTGACGTAATGGATTGTGATGCATATTGTTCACCTCTAGACTTATATCCATATTTGGATAGATCTTGATTAAATTTGAAAGCAATCTTAATTTATTATTTAATCTAGTTTCTTCTGAGCTTGATCATGGAAATAAGCCAGAGCACAAACTATTGCATGCTTTTTCGAATGGTGGTTTTAATTTACCGTAGAAATTAAGACGTAGAAAATAAACTGTATTTCGGTTTCAGCATGGGAATAAAAAATGAAAATAACAAATAATCACTGCTTGAATATAATTGGTTAATCCATACCTCACTCTCATTGGTTATTATTTTTTGTAGGAGAGAGATATAAATCACCTTTGTCATCACACATTTTGCTCGACGCGAGTGTGAATTTGACTGTAATATTTGACTTTTAGCATATTAAAGGTGCCTACAAATGCTGATGAGTAAGTGTGAATTTCTTGCATTGATTGGAAATGCACGTCCTATTTGATTAAAAACTGAAAAATAGCTCCTATTCTGATATCAATACTGATAAAACTTTTTCCATTTTACTGAAATAAATATTGGAGACATTGGTTTTGAGCTGAGCTACCGATGTCATAAGTGAATTACGAATAAGAAGATGAAAGATTATTTCACAAATAAAGATCTCTATTCCGGGCATACTCATCAGTGTGATACATGCCATAAAAATGCTAGTTTTACAAGAAAAAACTGAGGTGATTCTATTGGTCGAAATTTCAACTCGAAATGTACAATTGGTTAATATCTGCTACCAGGTAAGAAATGTTGAATTTATAATTTTTCAGAGTTTCAAGTGACAATGATAATTATAATTATAGTTCTTATGGATGATAATTTTCATTGATTATTGTGTTGCCGAGAAGAATTGAGTTATCTGCTGAAGTGGAGAATACTCACCTGTTCAAAGTCCAGATTTTTGGTGATATTGATGATTATTTCATAGATTGAATTGATGGCCACGAGAAATGGTGACTTTGCAATGCTAATGATGAATTGTGAAAATGACGGACTTAAACATTTGGTTATCTCTTTTCCATTTTTATTCAATACGGAGCCTAGAAATATTGAAAATATTGGAACTGCTAGACCAAAATTAATACAAATTTATTTCTATCTTTTTAATGGAAGATGTATTAGATAATATTTAGAATTCAAATGAATATTTTGTAATAAAGCTCATATTTTACCGTTTCTTTATAGACTATTACATCAGCTAGATTTAAATAGCTACTAGCAAACGTGAATTTTGTGATAAAATGAAACATCGAGTGAAGGGAACAGGGCCCTGGTTGGTTGTCACCATGATCCTTGTTTTCTCTATATCCATCCGACATTTATTGCTTTCCTATACTTTTGTCCCTGCTTATAACAAGTTGAGAGCTGATTAGATTACAGAGGGGGTCATGAAAAATTCAATATTAAGATAAATTGATTATGGTTTAAAATTTGATATGATCTGAATCTTATCTCAGATTTTTTAAATTCACTATGATGAAAAGGAAAAATGAAAATTCCTAATTTCTCAAATTTAATTGAAATTGAAAATAAAATTCCTCAGAGACAACAAATATATATCGGATATTAAGAAGAATTAACAACCACAGAACAAGCAAAATGAAGACCTGACGGAAAATGACCCAATCCCGCTATACCTACCTTTCAAAGGAGATGAAGCTAACTTCTCTGGTACAGATTAGAGAAGCTAACCAAAGACACGTTCAATGGTCAGAAGATGAGAATAATTAGCCAAACTAATCAATGACAAGAACAAAGAGAAGACAAAATGGTACAACAGAAGAGGATGTGTATATGAATTCAACTGTACATGTGGAGAAACCTATATCGGAATGACTGTGAGACCAACGATAGAACGGATCAATGAACATATCCGTGAAGGTAACGAAGGCTCCTCAGTACAACAGCACTTGATGGAATCAAAACACCAAGCCAGTATGACTGAATTTAAAATCATTTACACAAGCAACCCGGGTCTGAGCAAACACCAAATCCAAAAGACATTGGAAATTGTGAAAGCTCAATTGGTAAACGACAAACAACCAATCCTGTGCGCACGGAAGATTTTGGGCAGAAGCTTGGATTTTCGGGGAAAAATCTTCAAAAAGGTATCAGAAGCCACCGCGAGACCTGCCAATTCAATGACGAAATAGCTCTGACCCCAGATGACCCCAGACCAATATTCAGCCCAACCCAGAAAGAAGGTAACACGGAGGAAAGTTCAACATTGGTGCCCAAAAACAACGATAACTCCGCATCAGCAGTGGAACAACATGCCAATGATGTCCTAGCAACACAATATAAGAAAAGGTATTACTCCTAGCCCACAGAGACAAAAGGATCACCAAATCCCGCCCGGAAAAGATGTGCTTCGAATTCAGCCAGGCAACAAAAATCAAAAGGGAAGAGTCGAAAAACTTTCGCCAAGGGGTCCAGAGGAATAGAAACATATTTCAAAAAGATATAGAAAGGTGTAACAACAACAGTCAGAAGTCTACCCAACTAGCCCCTCCGCCCTCCGGTTACAAATAAATGCTCTGATTGGCCCAAAAGAACATTTCGCATTTCATTGAATAATATTCTGTATAAATATACATATCGGTGTAGGGTCTGATGAGAACCGACGAAAATAAAGAGCTCATATTCCCTTAGAATCTATTTTCGTTTTCTACCTACAAAATGGAAGACATTAGTCAGCAAAATGATAATATATTCGTGAAAATCAGGAATCTCAAGCAAGACAAGAAAGTTAAATGTGTTGATTTTGAATGCTCTTTTTCTGCAAAAGATCTTATTAATTTTGATTTAGATTAGAGTCTTAGAAGTGATAGTAATCATTAAAAATTCATGATCCTTTAGTATGAAAACTTCTAACTTATTGTTTGTTTATAAATTCTTAACCACTCTTAAAAGTGAAAATATCCCGAATATACCGTCTTGAAAGTGCTAAAGTATTTGCGAATATACACTTGATAAAGAAAACCTCTCTGCCCTTACTCTGTAATTTGCTCAACTACTCTTAAAAGTGAAAATACCTCGAATATACCCCTCTTGATAGTGAGAATCTATCCAATTGATTTGAAAAATATATCCCTACTAGTTAGTAAGGTCAACTATGTTTTCGTACACGATAAAAATCGATAATGATTTTTTCTGATCTTTTCAATCAACTCATCATTTTCCAATCGAAATTGGAATTAACAAAACTTAAAATAGGCATAACTTTC
>SSNU01003008.1:0-11503 GCA_012064415.1 Gyrodactylus bullatarudis
TTCTTGTAGAGCGAGAGCTAAAGTAATAGGTCTGTTACCTCTCTCCATAAATGAAATAATGATTCTATACTAAAAAATAAGTTTTTTTATCCAAACAATCCTGTTTTCTAATAAGAAACAGCATGGGGTCTAAAAGACCCCATTTATCCAATGTGTTACCAATCAAAAAACAGTCACTAACTCTACGACCGAATGTGATATAACTTCAAACTAAGTAAAAAACTGTTTGTTATTCTTATCTCGAAGCTATATTAAAAATTCATAGAGAAAAATTGTGAAACAAAAAAGTTATAGCCATTCAAAGTTGCCCTGGGGTCTAAAAGACCCCATTTTGCATGCAAGGGTTAACTTTATTGTTGAGATCACCCATTGCAATAAATGTGTTCACTTCATTAGTGTTAAAGTTGAAGGTGTTTGAATAGACATTGATGAATTCCCTAAACGAGTATCAATTCATCCCGAGATTTTGAGATATGTAGAAAGCAAGTAAAGTGACTGTCTTGTTGTGAGCATCATTAAGGAGTTGAAGACAGGACAATATGACAAAAACCTTTATAATAATATTTACAAAGTTATTAATGAATAAATAGTTAATGAAAAATAGTAAAATCCATTTACAAAACTTCCAATTGATGAAAAACCAAAAAACTTCTCCATTCTTGATTTGTTTAAGTATAGAGAAGAAAAATTAAAAATCAATTGGGCCAAGGTAACTGCAAGTCATGAAGGTGGTTCTTTTGGATACACAGGTTAGGGTCCTCTCCCATTATGAAGAACTTTTCTCTTATTTTAAGTTCTGTTAGATAGTCGTTTGGGCATTTAAATAAAATTTTGAAATTTTCTTCATTTGCCTCACAACCGCATCTATCCAAATGTTTTTTGATTGAAGAACTATTCTTATTGAGATGCTCATGTATTCTAATGTTCTTCTTTACATGCTTAATCAATTTGAAGGTTTCTGTGGACTAGTATAATAGTAGCCCTCCACCTTTTACATGATCGTCTCTGTCCAGTCTAATAAACTCGTAGTCTTGAATATGAAGCAAATTGTCAGGCTCATGACTAGGCAAGAGCCAAGTTTCAGTCAAATATATTAGATCGTGTTCCTTTTGACTAATATATTCTTTCAAGGCAACTAAATTAGGAGTTAAACTTCTCACGTTTGATTGCCGAGAGAATTACTTGAGGGACTTTTTCTTGGATTACATTCTCGACAAGTTGACGAGTCGACTCAATTACATGATTAATATTCAAATTATTATTAAAATTATTAATGATATTCAAATTATTTACTATTATGCATGGAGTCGTAGTTGCAAAAAAGTTAATGCTACAATCTAGTGAATTATATACATTATCAAGACAATCAGCATTCATATATTGTTCTACTGTGATTTTATAGTCAAAATCATTCAATTCATTAAACTCATTCAGGACTACATTATTATTAGGGCGCAAAATTTCTGATAAAATCGTAAAAAATCGCTATTTTTGTTTTGAAAAATCGCAAAAAAGTGGCATTTTCAAAAAACTATTTATTCGCATACAATATGAAATAAACGAATAGTTTTTAAAAATTTTACATTTTGTATAGAAATATTTCATTAAATGTAATGGTGGATTTTAATCAAATACAGTATTGTGCTCCAACTATTCTTCAGGGCAAGAAAATGAAAATTTTGTCATCGAAGATGAAGAAATAGAGGAAGCTAATAATCCGCAGGTCTTTATTTACAACGTAGAAAACCTAGATGGTTTCGATGTAAGCGTTATTAAATTTTTGTATTATTAACATAATTTTTAGGATGCTGCAGTAGAGAATTGATTTTCTCTCATCGAAATTTTATCAGTCTCCAGATTCTGTTAAGCCGGCCACATTAATTCTAACTAATTAATACATTCAAATTTCTAATGAATATCTCAAGATCCTATCGAGCCAGTCCAGTCAAAAAATAATTTCTATTATATAAATGGTGAAACAATCCAGGAACTGACCTTTCTAAATCAATTTTAATTCTACCAAATCTATCAAGACTCTAGGATCCAGGCCAGTTAAATTCCAGCTATTTCTCCTCTCCTTATCAATCAATCGAGAATGCTATCAAGACTCCAGTTTCTGTTGAGCCGGCCCAAAAATTGTGGCTTGTTTTTTTTGAATATAGTATTTTTCTAGTAGTATATGGGAGAAAATATATTTTTTGCATTTGTCTTTCTCTTCTCTTATGAAAAGATGATGATTGTAATTCGAACTGATAATTTATTTTCCTCCCATGGATGAAGAGAAGCTTTTCCTCCTAAGAAGCAATGAACAAGGCAGGCTATTCTCTGGAATATTCTCGGCAGTCAATCCTGAATGCAAGGATGATTCCCCTTATAAACCGCTTCTATGAGTTGAAAATTGATCAACTCATTGAGAAAGCCAAAACTTTCTAACAATAATAAAAATAAAAGAATTAGAAGATGATTTTGATCTGAATAAATAATTTTCTATTCTTTATTTAAAGATTTTATTCATTACTATAGTTTATCCAATCATCTGTTGGGCTACTAACTTCCAAAATAATTAAGTCGTTTCTTATTAAGATTGAGACCAATTTTTATATTCCAAATGAGAGAATGCTATATCAAGACTCTAGTTTTTTTGAGCAGCATATAATCCGATCTAGTATTCTTCTGTGTCAAAATTTAGTGACTTGGTTGATATAAGATTTGTAATTATGATTAATCAAATCATTCGATTGTCAAAAATATTAAGGAATAAGCAGGCAGAGTAATAAAAGGAGGTTTTATAAGATGAATTTTGTGTTTATTAATTCTATAAGTGAAGATATCTTCGTATAACAAGATTTATTCATTTCAGAATGGAGTGATACACTAAAAAACTGATATTAACATAAGAAATTAATAACTAACTTGGTAATATTTTTGCTACTGATAAATCTTATCGATACAAATTCGCAAATTAATTTATTAATTAAACTTTCCTTATTGAAACAAATTTTAAAAGTTTCTTAAACAAATTAAGGAATTTTTACTTAACAATCACGAAGATCAAAACCCGCGAACCATATTTCAATGTTAGTACTAAATTCATTTTAGCTTTATGGGGAAACGATTTTATGAGTTTTGAAAGCATAAAGTAATCTACAATAGCATAGCAATTTTCTCACATTTAACGTAGAACATTTCTAATTTTTATTGCCTTTGAAGAATGCATCAAGAGAAAAACGGGGTCCTTTTGCATTGTTTTTTACTTTTCAATCAGTTGCTAGTAATGTTTCATCAAGAATGCGTTAGTGATTTTTAATCACTCATTAATAACACTGTTCAGCAAAAATTTTGTATTATTTTGATTTTTTGACATCTTATAGATTCTGATGCGCTGAATTCAATGGTGTAAACAGTTTTTCGATTGATTTGGGAATCTCGACAAAAATTGGATCTGAAGTTTTGATCCGAGTTTTTTTAATCTCAGTGATCTGGTGGCGGTATAAAAGACATGTGTCATATGATACACCAAAATGTAGCTAAATAACTCTTCTTTCTAAATAGTTTTATCAGAGTATGGTTAACAGATTTTTTTGAGTAAAAAATCAGCGTCAAAGCTCAAAAATTTGAGCATTTTATAATAATTTTGTTATGCATTTGTTTAATATGATAAAATTTAGTATGTGTTGATCAGAAATTCCATGCTGATTCTAAATCTGTTCTCATTTTTTTTCTACGATTTTTTCTAAGGAAGATATCAAGGTTTTAATTTACACCATAATACACCTAATATACCATCCAGAAGGGGAGGGGGGCTTAAACATGGAATGAATAAAAAACATGCTAAACAATCATGAACACAGTCCCCCCTTTCCTTGTTCAATTTATTATTTTTGATAACTCAATTTTTGCGCATTTTTTATTTCACTCGGGCTTGTAAAGATAAAAATACATGTTTTTTTCACAGGATTGAATACTCATCTCATTGTTTTTTTGCTAGGCTTATAATTTTCTCAAACCAAGGCTTATTTTTTTTCGGAAATTTGACAAAGTAAGTTTTTTGAAACATTTTATCTAATGGCAAATCAGCCAACAATGGTCTGCTAGTAGGCCTTGATTTTTGTTGGAGTTTAACCTTTTTTTCCATCCTCATGAGCTCTTGATCGGCTCTTTCACCATGTTGATCAGTGGTCTTATCCTAAGGTAATTTATCCCAATGACTCCACAATAGATGTATCTTGCAAATGCATAACAAAATTATTATAAAATGCTCAAATTTTTGAGCTTTGACGCTGATTTTTTACTCAAAAAAATCTGTTAACCATACTCTGATAAAACTATTTAGAAAGAAGAGTTATTTAGCTACATTTTGGTGTATCATATGACACATGTCTTTTATACCGCCACCAGATCACTGAGATTAAAAAAACTCGGATCAAAACTTCAGATCCAATTTTTGTCGAGATTCCCAAATCAATCGAAAAACTGTTTACACCATTGAATTCAGCGCATCAGAATCTATAAGATGTCAAAAAATCAAAATAATACAAAAAATCCACCTCAAATTTTTCGAACAGTGTAATCCAATCTTCGTAATGACATAATCAAGCACGAGCAATAATAATCCGTTGAGCTAAATAAGTTATATAGATAAACTATTTTCCGTTGGTGACTGTGTTTTCAAAAACTTATTTACGTTTTCAAGACCTTAGTTACAAAAAAAACTTGTTGAATTAAAGGAAATCAATGACAGGTTTTTTTATTAGAGAAATTTTCACAACTTTGCTTGGTTTTAAATAATTTTTATTCAACATTCGGTTTCTAAAAATTAAATCCAAAACAATTTCAGTCTGCGATCACTAAGATTGGATTATTAATGAGTGGTTAAAAATCACTAACGCATTCTTGATGAAACATTACTAACAACTGATTGAAAAGTAAAAAACAATGCAAAAGGACCCCGTTTTTCTCTTGATGCATTCTTCAAAGGCAATAAAAATTAGAAATGTGCATGCTCAGAATGTCTGCTCGAATCATTATCTGTTCATCCATTTTTTACACATGTTTTCTATTCTTTTTTTTGAGAAAGGTTCAATTGCATTACATTGTATGTTATCATAAGGTACAAATGTGTTAAATTGTACTGTGGGATTGCATTACATGAAAAGATATGGTCACCCTACACATGGTGTATGCTTTCCTATAACGTAAACCTAAGGTCTGTGAGGATTTTTTCCCATGTTTTAATGTAAAATGGTTATTTTAACATGATTGGACATTTTTTTCTCAATTTCATATATAACGACAATAGTGCATAATGCAGGGCTCCTACAGTATGTAAAAAATTGATTATGAATATTATGGGGTTATATAAAAAAATTGTTAGTTAAAAATAATTATTTATGGGACCCTTTTTATCGGGTTAGAGTTGGAGAAGATTGACCTGGTTTCCTACAGTAGTAGTTATGTACAAACTCCTCTGAGACTCCTTTGGGATTTCAATTTCTTGAACCGCTTTAAGGTTTGATGCATCAGGTTCAATCTTGGAGTGCGTGATATTGTGTCCGAGGAAGGTTATTTCAGTTTTTATGTATTGGCATTTCGCCATTTATACTTATACATTGTTTTGACCAAGGATCATGAATAGCTCTTTGAGATGTTGGATGTGCTCGTAGATTGGCTAAAGATGATGATCTCATCGATGTAGCATCTTAGATATTCCTTAGTATGGAGTCCATATATCGTTGAAATGCGGGGGAACTGTTCTTCAATCCATAAGGCATTCTGGTGAATTCAAATAGACCAAATGTTGTTTTGATTGCGGTTAGTGGGATTGATTCTTCGTCAAGCTCAATCTGATGAGGTCAATTTTTGAGAAGATTTTTCCTTTGGACGCTGCTTGATTTATTTCATCTGGATTGGGAATGCAGTATTCATCTTTGATGGTTGCAGCATTTAATTTTCGATAGTCACCGCATAGTCTCAGTTCATTTGTTTCTTTCTTTGGTACACATATTAACGGACTGGAGAACCTTGAACTGGATCTTCTGCATATTCCATTATTGACAAGTTCTTGGAATAATTGTTTTGCCATTCCTTCTTAAGATGGTTCTATTGGAACAAACAGTTGGTTGTCCATTTTTGAGACTGATTCTGTATTTACAAGCCGAACTTGGAGCTTTGGATTTGCTTTTGAGGTTGTTTTCGTACTCCTGTAGTATGTAGTTTATCTCGGCTGGTAATTCGTCATCTTTTTTAATGGATATACTGTGGATTATAGGAGAATCATCACATTCGATAGACTTTGATGTGCGTCCTGTTGAATCACATATGGTTCTGTTTTTTGGGTCGATTTTTATGTCATAGATTTGTAGGAAGTCGATGCCAATGATGTTGATTTTTGTGTCGGCTATAATGAATTTCCATGACATAGGTTTAGACAGAGAGATACAGTTGCGAGCGTGGTTCCAAATGTTTTGATGATTTGGTTGTTTGCTGCATTGAGTTCTGAGTTCAAGTCTTTAATTAGATTTGTGAATTTTCTCTTAAGACGATTGGAGATGATAGAGAGTTCCGAACCACTGTCGATGAGGAATATTGTTTAAAATAGGATCAAAGATTTTTATAAGGGAGGATGTGAATTTGACGGATTTCTTTCCTGTATGGTTTACCGTCGTCTGCATACAGGACTTTAGTTTTTTTGATTTTCCAAAGTGCATGGTAGATTACATTTTCTGACTTGATTTCCAGATGTCGAGGATGTTGATGATCTTGTTCAATGGAGTGCAAAGTATTCTATGTTCCGCAAATCTTGGGCGTAGTCTGTCTGGTAACGCTTAATCAAATGCGTTTATTGTGGCTTCTTCACTACCAGCATAGATATTGTGCAGTTTATTGTATGTTTCTGAAGGTTTTAGTAAACCAAATTTTGATTGTGATTGAACCTGTTTAAACATCTCGTATTTGGATTCCATTGTAATTAGTTTTAGTGCTTCGTCAAGTCTGTTGAATGCCTCTGGACCATGACTAACTGAGTGTAAGCTATAATTAGAGTTGTTCCCCAATTGTGGGTGTAAATAAGGGGAGGGGGTATATGTCAAAAGTATGAAAAGACGAAAAAGAGAAAAATCATTTTTTAATCCAAAATCAAAACTGCTCCAATGTTAGTGTTTTATGAGACAAGAAATGAACGAATCAGGTTTCACAAATAAGGCCTTTATTTCGGGCATAAGTTTATGAGATAAGCTTCGGCTCCTTTCAACAAATTGGTCTTTCCGTTGGATTTATAAATAATTTCAAAGTTTCTAGGGGAAACATTGGCTTTGCATGATTTGAGGTGCTCTCTTACAGCCGTTTGACTTTTGTGGAGGTGTTCGTCTATCCTGTCCTCCAGTCTTCTTGTTCTATGTACGATGTAGACCGCTTCACATGGACATTTAAATTTGTACACATGTGTTGTCTTGGAGTCATCTATGGGGTCTTTTGTAGAATTTTTAAACATTCTGTTCGTTTTATATATGAACCTTAGGCTTGCATTCGGGTAGGCTTCATTAAATGCAATGGAAATTTTCTTCTGGAAGGCTGCAATTGCTTGATCTCCTTTGTAGGGCAAGTTGAGTACTGCATTGCCTTCGTCTGTTTCTTTTGGTTTGTTACTTGGCGTGTACATTTTTTAAAGCCTGTCGTTGATCAGTTCAATTGGGTAATCATTCGCCAGAAGAATGCATACAAGTTTTTCAAGTTCGCTCTCCCATACTGCCTCTGAAACAATTCGTCTCACTCTTTTGAGCACTGATTTTATCAATCCTCGTTTTTGAGTCATCGGAACGAATGAGTTGAAGTTAGGGAGACGACCTGTGAACGTGTTTTTCCTGTAGATTGATCTCACAAACTTTCCATCGTTTTTTGACAGTATCACGTCAAGGAATGGGATTTTGCCCTCGTTCTCTTTCTCCATCGTGAATTTCATTTGAGGGTGGGCTTGGTTAAACTATTAATGAATCATCGACATTGGTATTATTATCAATTATAATGAATGTATCATCCATGTAACGATAAAAATAGTTAAACTTCTCTATGGTAGACTTCAGGGTCGATCTCTCCAGCTTTGCAAGGAAAACATCTGCCAGGAGAGGGCCGAGTGGGGATCCCATTGCGACACCATCCTTTTGCACGTACAAAAGGAATCTGAATACAACTTTCTTACAGCATAGGTAGAGCAATTTTTTTACCCACTTGGCTGCGATTTTGAATTTCATTTGATTTCTCTTAACGTAGTCCGTTAAAAAATTGGATTGTTTCTTCCAATGGTACGTTTGTGAACAACGATACGACATCAAACGATAACAGGGTCTTTCCATTTACATCTACGTCTTTAATTTTTTCAACAAATTCAAATGTGTCTGCAAGGGAATGTTGACAAAGGTCTTCTCTTATTGGATCAATAGTTTGCACAAGCCATTTTGCTAATTTACTTGTTGCGGATTGACTCATATCCAAAATTGGTCTGAGGGGAATATCGTCATTAATATTGTGGTTCTCCATTTTATGAACTTTTGGGAGTCCATGGATCCTACTACACCCCGAGTTGGAACATCTGAGGTTGCAGTATGTTTCTTTGTCAATTTGCTTCTGTTGGAGCATTGGTTTCAAATCCTTGTTAACTGTGTTTTCAAAAATAATAGGTTGGTGATCTGCGAGCCTTGTTCTCGTCTTAAAAAACTTGGATCTGTCATTGAGTATTTTCATCATGGAATCAATATATTTACTTCTTTGGATAATTACTAGGCCATTTCCTTGTCAGGCTTTGTAAGGATTATCTTGTCATTTCTCTTCAGAGCTTTGAAGTGTCTGTGTTGAAGATATTGGAAATTTGTTTCACAGCTTGAGTATTCATTGCAGTAACTGGCCATGGATAGCTGGAACCTTTCTCTCTTTTCCTCGTCTGTGCTTAGCTTTTTGTCAGTTTGTTCGATCAGGCATTCAAATCCAACTTTTGTTTCCATTTTCGTATCACCAATTTGTTGAAAGGAGCCGAACTTATCTCATAAACTTAGAAAAGCCTAATCTATGTGTACAAAAGAAGCATGTTAAGCCAATGAATCTTCCTAAGGCAAAACCAAAAATCCTATCATCCTCCCAACCCCCCTCAAGGAAAAGAATGAGAGTCGAAGTAGAAGTGAACAGACAAATTACTGACTTCTATACTCACACACAATGAAGTGTTTTGAAAAGAACTCAATTATAAATTTAACTTTTAATTATAACCTTTCCTTAATGTAATTATCGATGTACCTTTTGTAAAATTATGATCTATTTTTATATAAAAAAATTAGTCAACCCTGGAAACAGGGATTGACCAACCAGAATCAAAAGAAAATGTTAACCAATGAATCTTTAATTGTAATTCTCTGCAAATATGTACTTATATGGCATGTATCACACTGATGTGTATCCCCGAAATAAAGGCCATATTTGTGAAATAACTGGCATCATCTTCTTTCCACATGACCACGGTGACTCAGCTCAAAACCGATTTTCATAGACATCTTTCAGACCAAAGGTTTGCTCTAAAGTTCCTTACGAATACTTTCAAAATTTCTTATATCTATGAAGAGCAGCATCAAGCGTGACAGTTTGTAAACCAATTTCATGATACAATTGCTCTACCACCTTCAAAACAGCTCGGATTGAGGCAATTTTTTCTGATTCTTATAGATTTCCTTTTCACTTTCAAGACGGAGAGCACGGAATACATCTCCATTCTTTGGCAGATAAACAGTTTAAGAGCCTTTGGTTGACTCATTGATAAATTCAAATTAGTAATTTCAGCTAATTTAGCCTCTTTTTCAATCAGACAAGTTTTTTTCTTGGGCATCGTAATGTTAGTTAACAATGAAAGCGTGAAAGTGATTTTCGAAGTTAAATTTAAACAAATATAATTTTCTAAATTAATGAGTTGTGGGTAATACAAGCGATTAAAAAATCTCTGCCCCGAAATTTTTTCAAGTCCAAAAATTATTCGTGAAAGGTACACAACTGATGCACCAACCCCCTCTACTCTCTTGCTACATATTATACGCATTATTCAACTAACGGATTTTCACACCTATGAAAAGACTTCATTCTTCACTATCTTTACATTCAGCTCAAGTATAATTATAAATCAACTATAGAATCAAACAGTGAATTTATTTGGAACACCATATAGATATCTTATAATTTAAAAAATTGACATGCATCCAATAAGTTTTCAAAGTATAAGAGTATTGCTTATTATTATATCTAATATTATATGAGCAGAAATTCTTGATCGAATTTTAGATCCTATATTTTATGTTGTTATCGAGAATATGATTCATGGTCCCTGTGGTAATCGTAATTAAAATAGTGTGCATGAAAAATAATTAATGTTTGAATAACTAGCCTAGAAAACTTTCTTCACATAAAATCACTGGTGACGATGGAATCTATTATTTAGACGTAGATCAGAGTCAGTTGGAGGTACTTCTTTTCTTTTGAAGAATGCCCATGGATCATTCATCATTGACTATTCATGGATTGTTCCTTATTCTCCTTTACTATCGAAAATTTTCCAAGCACATTTCAATGTTGAATATTGTAATTCTGTTAAGTCCATAAAATAAATGTAAATATGTTAACCCGAAACAACACTCTTTATGTTATCGTGAAAAATGTTCTCTTCGATCGTTGTCTTGTCCGGTGTTTCCTTCTGACTGATCTCGATCAAGTCGCATACGACCTATCGGTATTCAATGAGCTAAAACAATTCAAAATCCATTATAATATTACATGTAAGCAACTTTTTTTATTGATATACCTTCGTGATGTATTTTGAATTTTTTTCAATTTTCTAATGCCAGCAGCATTTTTAATATCTGCTATGAGTCTCAATTCCTTGAAGTTGATTTTGAGGGAAAATCAGGATACAGAATAAATCTTTGGCAGTGAAACTGAATATCGCACAGAGGGTAACAGAAGGGAGTTTCATTGAAAAATTAAATTAGGTTTACTAGCTAACCCGTTCACGCTTCGCTGTGAAAAATAATTGAAAATATCAAGTTCAATAGGAATTTCTTATTTTCTATAAAAGAAAATTAGTAATTCTTTCAATATATTTAAACATAAATCACATCAATATATATAGATTTATTATAAATTCTGAAGGTAAATTCTAGTTAAGGTAGCTATATATCTATAATAATAATTTTTTGTTTTTAAATCTTGTTGTTAAATGAATTGAAAAGTCGGATGTTAATATTGAACACCCTATCAATACTAATATATATTGATATTCATTTCTGTTCATGTCCAAGAGTATTCAACAAAATATTTTGAGGTAACCAATCTAAATCAAGCTACCTTTTTTGTGTTAAACCTTGACTTAATCAAGGGAGGTGACCTTCAAAATTTAGCATACACCAATAATCTATCTAATTTCTCATATTGACGTGCATAATTAACCTATGACTAGCCTTTTAAGCTTCATCCTTGT
>SSNU01003051.1:0-11154 GCA_012064415.1 Gyrodactylus bullatarudis
AGTTCGAGTACTTTGTAAATGAACCATTCAATCGAAATTTAGTTCATAGAATAATTTTTCTAGTGGAAATAAGTTTTCGATGATCTTTAGGCATATTGAAGAAGTCAAAAATTTTAAGTGTGACAAAGAGAGACCAACTCGATAAAAAATAATCGACCCTCTACTACAAAGTATTTCAGAATTTTCTTGGGCAATTCAAATTTTGAGGAAGATAAGTTCATTGAGGAAGGGTACAAATCTATTAAAGAATAACATCGGCAAAATAAAATTTCAAAATAACTTCCTTAACCTAGATTTCCGATGCTTTCTAATAGATCACGCCAGAAGAGCATCCAAAAATTTGAGGAATAGGACATAAGAGTCACATGACCACATCATTAGTTCTATTTCACATTCATTCCTCGAGATGTCTCGAGAGTATAAAAATTCAAGAGATTCCCTAGGTTCAGATGCTTAGAGTTTTTCCTGAATGTATACCAATCTGAAATTGGGCAGGAATTTATCATTATTGAGGACTGAGAAAAGTTAATTTGAAATCTTGTGCGAAGGGGGAGGAGTACATTAAGTAGTATAGAGTATCCCCTTGCTGAGCTCAGGTTTTAATGGCCATTTGGTTGAGTAGCGTTCCTGTACTCTAAGCCAGAGAGGAAATAATTTAGCCCGCTAAAGTAAATCATAATAAGGTAGTGAGCCGAAGCATTTTCTGAGATAAATGTATTTAATACGTTCGAGCGTTTTGGAAGTGCCAACAGGGAGATCACAGAGAATTCCAGATCCGTAGTCAAGATAGGGTAGTATGAGTGATTTAAAAAGAGAAATCCGTAAATCGGGGTTAATAACAAATCTCCTTATGAAGTAACTCATAGAAAAGGCCAAGATCCTTGATAATTGTGACTGTTTTATATGGTAATGGCTGGTCAGGAGTTGGAGAGCCTTTAAGAAACATGATTTGAGTTTTGGCGTGATTGATTTTTAGACCTATCTTCCAAAGTGAGTTTTCAATGTGGGAAATTTCATTTTGTATAGGTTCATATCCATCTTGAATGGGGATCAGTATCTTGATGTCATCTGCGTACTTAAAGTATTTGATATGAGGGGCTGAAGATGATACACTTGAGAATATGAGGTTGAAGATAAAAGGTCCGATAATAGAGCCTTGAGGCACCCCTGAGTTGATTGACGTTGAGTCAGATAAATTACCATTAAATACAACTTGGGACTTTTTTGTAGATAGGTTCGAGAATATGAACGAGTCGATAAGTGCCAGAAAGATTGGAAGCAGCGAAATAGGTCTGAAGTCTCCAGGGCATGAAGGAATTTTTTTTTTGGGATTGGTTGAATAATGATTGAGGTGGGATAGAGCTGGTGATTATGACATGCTGCAGGTATTGAGATAGATAGACGAAAAATTCATTTGGGAGAGCTAGTAAAGTGGCTTCACATCATTCGTTCTATTTTACATTCATTTTTCATTCAAGATGTATCAGAGAGTATAAAAATTCAAGAGATTCTCTAGATTCAGACGCTTGGAGCTTTTCTCGAATGTATTTAAATATGAAATACGGCAGGAATTTATATTTCTTGAGCAAAAGTTCAGTCTAGTTTTTATTGGATAGATTTGGGAAGCATTCCCGGATCCGGATAAACTCATAATAGAAACAAAATGACAGAACTATGACCACATCATTCGTTCTATTTACATTCATCCCTACAAGAAGCATTTTAGAGTTAAAAAATTCCAGAGATCCACTGAATTCTGACGCTTGAAGTTTTTCCTTGATCTATTCAAACCAAAAATTAGACTGAATTCAAACCTTCTCGAACAAAATTTCAGTCTAGTCTTTATCAAAAGAATTAGGAAGCAATTCCGGATCTCGATTAACTCATAATAGAAAGAAAAAGACAGAACTTGACTCCTCCATTTGTTTTATTTTACGTTCCTTTAAGTAAATTTATGTCTTGAACAAAATTTCAGTCTTGTTTCTGTCGGATAGAATTAGGAAACTTCTAAGATGTTTTCGACAGTTCATGAGATTCACTGGGTTCTGACGCTGAGAGTTTCCACTGGATGTAATTAAATCAGAAACCAGGCAGAAATGAATCCGTCTAAAGCAAAATTTGAGACGAGTCTTTATCGGGAAGCATTTCCGGATCCCAATTAACTCATAATAGAAACATGATGACAGATCCTTGACTACATCAACTTAATAGCATAGGAGTTTCCTCTAGGTCTACAGAAGACTAGTTTTGCGCCTTCCTCAAGGACTTGCGTATCCTTAAATTAACATTAAGAGATTAGGTATGTTTTTCCAGACGCTACAAATAGGAAGGTGTGAGTTGTACCATTGACTGTCACAGGAGCAATATAACATCCTATTATGATCTCTATACCTTTTACAGACGAACTCAAATTGACACAAATTAAAATTCAACATGGGACATATAAAAAGGGGGTGGTTTTCAAGGGTTATAGTGTTAAAGTTTTAAGGTCAAATGTAAAATGTTTCTTTGATTTCATATTCATTATTTATCGAGTAATGCCTAAACATAATGAATGCATTAGAAAGAGTCCTAGTGTTCTATCGTGAGGATTGTAATTGGCTTGAATTTGTCAAATTATCGAATTTGTCAAAATCAACAGCATTGCTGGGCCAACAGTAATCGAGAAAACAATCTTTCAAGAGGGGGAAGGAAATACTGAAGAAAGAGTTGATATTGTCAAAAATAATAACCCATTGAAAGATTCCATTCCAAAATGGAAAAAATTGAAAGATTGTGTGGTGAGTAAAAAGAAGAAGTTCTTGAATATTCAGGAACTGAAAGTGACATCCCCAAGTCTGATTTGAATATGAGAATTTTGGATTTAGCAGCAAATAATGCCAAAATCAAGTTTCCTCCTACTCAATAGCAAATTGTACCAGACAAATTTGAACAATGAGTTGACTAATATCACCAAACGAACATTCCCTGGGAGAAAGCTGAAACTAATTTCAAAGACGTCCAAGCTCATCAATGGTCGATACAAGGACCAAATTCCTAAGATGAAGAGAAGAGGAGTAATCTATCAATTTGTTTGTGCGCGTGGATCCTCATATGTTGGTCAAACAACCAGAACACTTGGGAAACGAGTGAGAGAACATTTAAGGCCAAAATACAACAGGGCAGTCCAACATCATTTCCAAGCAACAGGACACAAGTCTCGAGATGTCCACATATAAGACTTTTTCTCCCTCCTTATCTACACAAAAGGTAACAAAAGGTTGATTCAAAAATGAAAACAACGAGAAGTTGGCTGAAGCCGGATAATCAATAAATTCTAGTTCCAAGTACAGCCCTATCAACAGTTACAGAGTTGGATAGAAGTGAAACTAACGAGAAGTCAACAGAAGTTGATAATCTAATTATGAGTCATAATCTATGACCCAACAAGTAATTACCGACGAGAAAAATTGTGAAAAAGTGAGGAGAAAACGACGTAGAGACAGTGGACAGCAGAAAATTGATCAGTTCATGAAAAGGCAGAAATAATTAGTTGTGAGCAGAGTCTTTCACCTTGACAACTCCCTTTCTTTTCCCCACTTCCCTAGTGAGGGCTAAAATACAATCACGAAATGGACTAATGGAAGCCAGGGAATATTTTGTATTGTAATAGTATTTAAATGTTACCGGTGTAGAGTCTGAAGAGACCCGGCGAAATATACGCTAGTTTTCTCTAACCTTCCTTATGAGTTTAGAACCAAATGAAAATATTCTTGATGAAGTTCGTCAATATTATCGTTCAAATTTTTTCAAGTAGAAGAATCTCGAGCGAATCAAATGATTTAGGTCATCAATCTTCCTATACGAATTTCATACTTATCTATATTTTTCATGTTCAAAAGCTTCTTTCTGTTTATTTATAATATTTATTTTTTCATATTAAATTTGAATATCTTTGAAAATTTTTTTTCGGTTTATCAGTTACTTCGCGAAAGCTTATGGGTAATTCTATCCAAAAAGCGTTTATTTCTTTTTTTCATAGGAGATCTAAAATTGAAAAGGAGACTTTTATATTTTTTAAAAGATTATGTTAAATAAAACTATTCAAATTATTTTATTGTTCCAGTTGAGAGAGTTTATGTTTTAGAATATAAATTTCCCATTGATGACATTAAAAATATTTATCATATACCTACTAAAACAGCTAATGAGGATGGGGAATATACATCAGGGATGAAGAAAAAATTATACACTCTAAAGAAATCCTCATACTTGCACTGAAACTAGAGTCAACTATGATGACATGAGAAGGATATAAAATTTCCATGATTATGGTATATAAATTGTTACTCTGAAGCGTAACGATAAGTTAAGATAATTTATTATTTTTCTCAAGTCTATTGTAATGCAAAATACAATTTTTTCTTCTAGATGAGTAAATAATATTTCTTTTCTGAATGATTCTCTCAAAAGCTTTTACTGAATAGATATAAAATGTTTATAAACGTATCATACCTGTAAATTGCTGAGGATCATTATTTGATTCGAAGTCAACTTTTTTTGAAGAGCCATCCCAAATGTACTGAGTTTCAGGATTTTTCTGGTGCTTATTAAACATTGTTTCTGAAATTGATTGTATTCTGCTGAGAGGGTTATTATATATTTGGTGTGGAGTATTTTCACATATTGTTCCAGTTTCTGTTGGATGAGAATAGTATTGATTTTTTTCATAATAAGCATTCTGAATATTTAAATTCCCTTGATAATTGTTGTTGTAATTAAAGCTTTTAGGATCTATTGATGAAATGGCTACAGCGATTGACGTTTGTGTTGAATCAACTTCGATTTCTGAATCGTTATAATTTTCATCTGTAGAGAAGGAAAATATTTTTGTTGATGAAAGATCATCATTTGTCGTGGGATTATATAAATCAAATTCAAATGAAGTATGCGAATTAGCAAAGCTATTTTCTCTGTGACATGAAAATTTGGATGACGGCCAGGACAGAAATTTACAACGTTCGTTATTATTGTTTTCTTCATGATTACAGGAACTTCGTGACTCTATTGTTGGAATTATAGAATAAAGCTCATTATTCCTGCTGTTGTTATTAGCACAATTAATTTTAATATTTGTATCATACAATGATGAAGTTGTTGATGTACAATGGTCTTCGTCAATAACATCATTATTAAATAGGTTTTGAGAAGAAAAATTATGGTTGAGAATGGATACATTATGCTGCTTAGTTTCAGTGTTAATAATATCTGAAACAGTTGAAAAGATTATTGTTTTCTCCTCTTCAAAACCAAGCATATCCCGTAAAGTTTTTTCAGTATCTTTTCTTTCATTAATCAATTTACATGGTCCGCATGAACAATTACGAAAAGGACAATTTTTTTTATGTCCCCGCCAAGTAACAGCTATGTTGTGATTCCTACACCTTCTGCAATGTGGTCCATCTTGATTCATAATTTTCTTATTTTCCTGCAATTCACCTAGATTCATAACATTCAAATCATAATCACCCATAATGTTAGATGAATAAGAATTGTTTTGATGATTTTGATCGTTTGTAACAACATTAGGTATTGTATAATAGGATTTTGTTTCAACAAAGTTTTTCTTTAATGATAAAGGTTTAGACTTTCCATCGTTTCCTGCTCTCTGATCCCGGTAAAGAGCTATTTGTCTAGCGACTACTTGGCGGCCCTTTTCCACAAGTTGGCATTTAACACAAGAACAATTAGAAAATTGACAATCTTTCTTATGTTGCTTGACTGCTGTACTGACTCCATGGGCTTTACACTTACGACACATGTAAGATGCTCGCGATATTCCTTGTACTGCCGTTGAGGACTTTTTTTTTGTACAAATTGAATTTTTTGAATATTTAATCGAATCAAGATCTTCTTGATTAGATTCGGAACTTTTTTGAGATTCATTACTACTCTCGAGACAGAGGCTGTTCTCCTGATTTAAAGACTGTTTCTAAAAAATTATCGATATTTTATTAAAATTAATGTTGTGTTTTGTGGTATTGGTTCTGAGCTGAGCTACATAGGAAATTTGAGCGAAGCAAGAAGATGCCATACTGTTTCACAAATAAAGATACATACCATATAAAGACTTAACGAATTGAAAGAGATAGTCTATAAAAATTTGGACCAATTTGAAAATCTCTATTTCGGGCACAATCATCAAACAATCTGGCATCTTCTTACTTGGTTAAAATTAAGTGATAAAAAAGTACTAACTGTTGAAGAATTTGTATCGTTCGTGAAATCTTCAGAGGTCTGAAAATAATTTATTCCATGATTTGGTTGAAAATTAATGAAATTCGCCATAGCAGCCATAGCTCCATAATCTTGAGAATCTTGTATTCTTCTATCAATTAGAGAAAGATCTTGAACACTTCCATTTGTATGAATGTTGATTGAACTAGCTGAGTTCATAAGTGAATCTTGATATTCAGATAAGAAGTTGAATTTAAAATTTGAAAATTCACATGGATTCCCTGGCATGATTTCCTGATAGAGAAATAGTTGAGCAATATTAAACTTGTTGTTCATTTCAAAAGATTTACATGAAAAAATACAAGAATTCATGTATTAAAGATTATTATTAAGATCTTAGCAACTAAGTTGCGGGTTCTTATCTTCGAAATACCTTTTATAAATAATTTTGAAAAGTTTATGACGTGCTATATCTTAAATTGTGTATGTTTTTGTACACTTGAGAGTGTGGATGAGCCAAAAAATCTGTCAAGTAACTGAATAAAGAGTTGACTTTATCTCTTCATTTTCATTCAATGATACCAACGACTTTTCTGCTCGAATCATTTTTGAAGTGGAAGAAAATCACATAATGAGAAATTATTTTAGCAAATACTTGATAGTATATGCAAATGGATATTTTTACTTAAAAAAATTTGCATGGGAATTTTTTTAATATTTTATTTTCATAGAAAGAAATAGCCTGAGGTTCCATACGGGAAAGGAAATACACATTTAAGTAGCCAAGAATATGAATTAGTACGGCCTTTACCAATTATATATTATGTATTATTATGTTTAGTTTTTATGTAACAATTCAATTTCCATCTTTGATGTAACAAAAATAATTAAAATCAGATATTTTCATAAATCTGATTTATTGAAATTATGGAACAAAGATTATCATACACTCAACTCACTTAGATGATTTTTCCCGTAATCAAGTATTGTTCGAATTGGCAAAATATAAAAATTATCGGCCTTCGTTCGTACAGCTTGTACACTTGTTTCTTTCCAATGTTAATGATGGAACTGAATAAAAATTGTACCAGTTTTCTACTGTAGACAGATTGTAACGAAAATTATTTGCAAGTATTCATAACTTCTCCGTGTTTTATAGTTTAAAAATATATCTGTTCATCTTTAACTAGTCCAATTCGCCTCTTTCTCTTCTCCATATCAGTATACTTGTACTAAGTAGATTCTTCTTACTATTTATGTTTCTCTCTATCCCATTCTTTTGTATATTCACATATTCTTTCCTTATTTTACAAAAACTAAATTAACTAAAGGGTGGATGGGATGAATGAAGAATGCATATCATATATTGTTTAGCGTTGGAAGGAAAAATGTTACATTTAAATTATTTTCAGCCAATCACAGTACATTCAAAGCTACCGTAAAAATATTAAAATATTATTTTATTTTTCTCATTAAAATTATTGATCAGAAATTATTTAAAATTATTTCTAACTCTAGTATTTGAAACAAATTTATATCATTAAATCAATCGAGATAAATCTAATTAAAAAATCTAATTTTTCACTCATAAGTTTAATCAAAAATTAATTTTTTTTATTCACATAAGACCCGCGTTGATTTTTTCTTAAAAGTCTATTTTCATCTACCTCTAATAAACATGCTTGATAGTACAAAACCAATTTGATTATATATAAATTAAAAAGTATATTATTAGAATAGCAAAAACCATGCTTTCATTTAATTTTATGAATAAAGACGAGAAAAAACATTTCTATGTGAAAATTTTTACTTGTCATGTACAAGTATCTCCCAAAAATATCACGTCTCGGGTTAAATTAACTCGATACATTTGGAATTGTAGATGATCTATAATTCAATAGAAAAGAAGATGAGTAATGTATAAAAGTTCATCTAAATTAATTTGGAATTTTAATGAATCATTGAGCCATAAATTGATCAGCGGGATGGAATTCCACCAAGAATATTATTCATTGAATAACCATTTTAACTTTAATCTTTTATAATTATGGTACAATATTTAGTATATTTTTCTTAACAGATTTTTTTAAATTGTGATGCTGGTACTGGTAGAATAATGTTTAAATCATTGAGAAATTTTGATTCTAGAACAATAATGCGAACGCATGAAAGGAAAAAAACTTCAAAAAGTAAAGTCAACTCAGAAAATAATAATCCAGGAGATTGCTGTGGAAATTCACTATACCGATTCATTTTGTCTCAAGGCAAAAATTCATGGAGACTAAAATATCGATGCTAATATTACTATTCAATAGTTACTATTGATTCTTATATATGATTTAGAGATTAAAACAACTAGTTCATTCAATGATTATTTTACTGACTGAGAAAATAGGAACTTAGTAGAACTTAGAGGAACTTTGAATATCTTTTATTAATCAAGAAATTATTTTATTTCATTAATTTTATAATCTTGCAAAAATAGTCTTTGTGAATCTTTTTCATGACAATCGAAGCATTAATTGTCAGAAGTACTCTAAAAAATTGTATTCGTTCTATCTTAATTTAATGAATTTGCTAAACATAATGTTCCATACAAATACTTTGCCATCTGGAATTCTTGACACTAATCTGACCACATGAATCTCACAATATGCGATACTTATTTTTGTACATATTTTAGCCTTTAAAATGTAGAATGGGAAAATCAGTTTTTAGTGTAGGACTCACTCACCCTGTAAATCACCACATGAGTCAGAAAATCTGACTATTTTTCTTATTAAATTGACAATTTTAAATCAACGCTTAATACTTAACTGCTTACTAGAGATAATAGTAATTTAATTTCAAGATTACCATAGTTTATTCGAAATTTATATTTTATTTATTCATCATTTCTTGCAGCAATTACAATTGGAGCAACTGCAACTCGAACCACAACCGCAGTTATTTGAACAATTTGAGCAATCTTAATAATAGAAATTAAATTTTAAAATATAGTATACAAAAAAAAATTTCAAGTGTTACTATTCATCACCAAATAACTTACCTGGCATTTTTATAAGAACTTATCACTCGGTTATTCTCTGCTACTTATATACAATTTTTCATCCAATAAAAATTAAATATATTGTTACTGGCTTACAAATCCAGGCCTCCTAGATATTACTTCTGTGCTTTAAAAACTATTTTTTCATTGATAAAGATATATTCTTCAAACTTATGAATTTGTTTACACTTGAGTACATAGTAGTATTTTAATGCTATATAAATATATTTGAATAAAAATCTCATATTTTTTCACTTACTATGTAATAGCCCTTTTTCGAAAATCGAAACGGATTATTGAATAATAGCAGTAGATTTCAAGAATTTAATTTTGGTAATTTTGAAACGCCTGACCGTAAAAGTTATTCGCGGTGTAAAATATTTCGAATTGTGTTAAAATTTTTGAAAAAAATTATTTCCAAAGTAGTGACATAATAGAGCCTAAGTTTTATTTTTTGGCGTTCAATAGCAAAAAGACGATCTCACTCCTTACAAGACCTTTTGAAGAAAAATACTCTGATTAAATGAGAATTGAGAAATTTTCCGCTCTAATTAAGTTAATGTAGAAATTTCACTTTATACATACATGATATAATACGAACAAAAGTTTTCAGAAAATGTTTGGTTTATATCACAGAGCATTTTCGTCTAAAGCCCTTTTCGATAAATCTTGCTTTAATACCAATAGAAGTAATTTCATTTTAGTAAATTTATTTATTAATTAATTTTTGCTTTAAGCTCAAAAATTCATCTGGAAAAATTTGTAAATCTTCAAATCTCTGACTGAATGCTATTTATTGAATAGTTTGAGATAATATGGTATATTAGAGGAAAGAGAAATATAATCTGAATTCACTATTATTATTTTCATGAGAGTTCATTCCAATAGGCATAGTTCTGATTTCCTTTAGAGAGTACATTTCACAATCCAACCAATTATTATGTATCGTAGAAATAGCCACTGAAATACGAAATTTGGAATGAATCATTTCTTTACATTGAGACAGAGTTGCTTGGTTATTGTTTTCAATGAAATCAATTAAAGAGTTGACCATTTGTTGAGACTTCTTCATATTGTTAGGACCACCTTTAGGATTTGGAGCAGGTCGTTCTGATAATATCCATGATCTTGCTGTTGTATAAGGCACATCAGAGTTATCAGCAAATTCCCTCCATGCTTTGCCTTCATCATGTAATTGAAGAATTTTCTCTCTTACCATGTTTGTCATGTTTACGATAGGGAGACATTGTGGTAAATGAAGAGATGAAGAAAGAATCAAATAGCAAAAAATAAAACAACTAACTAGACTATTCATATTTATGAAAGAGAATTATAAAAATACGAAATTGAAAAATGTAAAAATTCTAAAAAAAATCCACAGTTATTATAATTGCTCTTTCGAGTGCACAATTGAAAAAAAACCACAATCAATCTACAGTGTGAAGTATTCATGTTAATTCAATTTTGTTTTTTTTGATTTCAGCCTTAATTACATGCTAAATAGACAATTGAGTTTTACAAATACAAAATTGACTTCTTCATTCTACGAACTAGACCTGAAAAAGGTATGATTCCCTATCTATTTTTCTGGCTCTGGAAATAGAGGTATGCTTACTTATAAGTACAAAAGCATACTTTTTTATTTTAATAAAAAGGAGCAGAGAGGAGATGGTGATTGTTGACATAAACTGCACACTGTGATACAACTTTGAAAATGAGATACAGTAGTATTACCCCAGAGATGGATGTGGAAAATTAACCCCCTCTTCTCTCTACCCCCGAAATATACAAAGATTTTCGTGTCATTACTTGAAAGTAGGCAAAATATCGTTTTTCAACCTAAAAATTTAGTTTCGGTTAATTTTTACACCATTCAAAAGATTTTAATT
>SSNU01003022.1:0-10652 GCA_012064415.1 Gyrodactylus bullatarudis
TCCGCATTATTTCGCCAACTATCTATACCAGCCCTCCCTCTTTGTGGTAGTAGCAAACTTTATTCTCAACGCAAGTTACACTCAGGCTGCACACAAGGCTCTGGGTCTTGCTACACGTGGCATACATTCCTGAGAGAGCGTAGCCCGGCGAGCTCTCTTAGTCCAGCTGTGTCGGCGACAGTTACTGCCAGATGTTGGCCGCAATTAGCTCGTTTCTAGCAGGACATGTGCGCATAGGATGATTACACGTTTTTCACTACAACTCATCTCCACTCTCAATCCTCCGGTTGATCTTCTAACTCTGATTGTTCTGTCAGATCTACTAAAATACGCAGCAAAAAAACAGCGCAATAGTCAACGTGCGATTTTGAGTTCGATCCTTACACGGGCCAACACCTTTCTGCTTTCTCTTTTTGGAGTGACAGAGTTTTCTTGTTTATGTCGAAAACGTTGGCCTCTCCTCATTCAGTCTGAATGTTTATCCTATCAATAATTTCTCTGACCTCAACTTGATTCAAATTCCTCAGGGTTTCCGTTTTACCTTCTATTTCATTATTTCCTCCTATAAATTCATTTTATTAATGTTTAAGAATGTCTTCAATAAGTTGAATCTATTCCATATAATTCCAACTTTTATAAACATGATAAATATTATTTAGTTAAAAATTTATAGTTCTTTTAATTGGTGGCAAATCATCATGCTACTCCGGTACTACTCAATTCTCCTCTATATGTTGTTCATTTGAGTGAGTCTTCTTGAGATTCTCTCTTTTTTCAAAATATCATCCCGGTTCTCAATTTTACAATCCTTTAATAATTCTTATTTGAAATCATGTTTAATAAATATTTTTCCATTAGACATTCCAATAAATAAATTTATAAATATTTTCAAAGTGAAAGTAACATAGAGATTATTCATAAAGTAATTCAATAACACATGAAAAACTTGGTGTTTAGCATTTTCTTTGTCTACTTCAATGTAATTTTTATGTGAAGATTTTTTTGCCAAAAAGGATACCTTGAATTGAAGAATTATTGAACGATGAATTGATAGAGCTATTGAAATCAATTCAAACCGGGTTCTTGGAGTGAATGAATGATATTTCAAGTTTTTATCCCATTTAAGTAATTTTTGTAGCTCAATAGCAAATGCCAATGTTTGAATTAATAACACATGAAAATACTACATACATGTGAGTACTATAATAAATTTCAGAAGAATTTTCCAAGAATAAAAAAAGAAAAAATTTCTTTAGACAATAGTTGACAAAATATTTTTGTGGATATACTTTTTCAAATAGGCATGATGATAAATGTACTTTTTGTTTTTAATTAAAAAAGGTTTGTGAAGAATTAAAACAAGTTACTACAACTATTAATAAATTTTCCAGATTGAATAAAAAAAATAACACCATCACATAATTTTATGATGGTGGTAAGAAAGGAGGAGGGGGCAGGGGGGAGTGTGAGAAATATTGTTTCCATTGGCTTATCATTATTTCTTCAATGACTTGGAATCGGGACTAAAGAGAGAAATTCAGTTATTCAAATTCGAGTAAAGATAGGAATATTTACATTATACCAAATTTCTCTAGTTGATGACTTTTTTGAGACAGGAGGAAAAAATGCTAGCCAATCATGTAAGAAACGATTTTTCTTTTTTCGACAGTATGCTCATCAGATCGAAATGAAAAATTTTCTGAAAATTTTTAGCGTGTAGATTTCGAGAAATATTTGAATTATAAAATATATTTTAAAAAGTCATGTTTCTCACCGGAATATTTCGAACGAGAGTCAAAGACGTTTTCATATTATTTTTTATAAATTTCTCTTTGATTCGGGATTGAACTTTAAATCTATGCTTCTCAGAAATCTTTTATACAAAACTAACCAAACTTAGTCAGCTCATGTAGAATTTCATCCTCTATTGAATGGTATAAATTTTCTTATAATTCACAATATGGAGTTTGAAAATTACCAACATATTCAAATTACCTAGAAGTTGAACATAGAAAGATTGGAAAAGAATATTTCAACCTCTAATTTTATTGGTTGAAAGCTATACTCGAATATCATTCGTCAGTGAGATTTGGGGCAGAAAGGTATAAATGGAAAAAAATGAAAGGGGCAGAGCTATCGCCTTTATCTAATTCAGTGTGAACTTTTTAAAGCAGTAATAAGACCTAAAATTCGATAAAACATAAATTCCAATATTTCTCGAAATCTTTCTATTCCAATCTGATGAACATACTGTCACAATCTCAATGAGTAAAATAATTTGCAAAACTGTGTTTTCTATTGGCTAGATAGATATCTGACAGTACTGAAAATTATAGAACGTCAGTTATTGTATAATTTAAAAATTTCTGTTTAAATCAAGTTCAAATGACTGATTATGTAGAGTATTCACTATTCTGAGAAGACATTACAATCAATCGTATTAAATTTGAGGATAAATTATAAGCAAGCAGGTCAGTTATTATCCAATCTATAGTGTATGTTATCTTGTATATAAAAAATACTCAAATTCAAAATGATCTCTGGATTAAAGTTTCTTTTTATGATTCCAATATGGAAATATACAGATGGAAGAACTTACTCTGATTATTTGAGTTTGAAGGGATAATTGTAGTACCATTGCTTTCATTATTCACATTAGTGCTGCTATTGGTACAGTTTACACTGGTGCTATTTGCAGTGGTGATTGTGGTATTGGCTGAGGAAATGCTAACATTCTTACCACTCGCGGAAGAATTAGAGGTAGAATTAGGAGATCCAGTTGTTTCACGATTCACAAGGAAATTATCCCCAGATCCATTACTGGGTTCAATCGGATCTCCAATGTTAACAGTTGAAGCTGAAGTATTTGCTGCATTCGTCAAAGTTGATTGCTTATTTGAAGCATTATTGCCGGATAGCAATGTTGAAGTATTCGATGAAAACTGAGTTTGATCAGAATTATTATTGACGGAGTAAATTTTACCCTGATCATTTCCAGTCCTCGGGAAAGATGGATAATTTTTCATTCCTTTTCTCAGGTTTCCATTCATTCCAGGTAATCTAGACTGTCCTGTTTGGCTGTAATGTTGCACAGGCTTGCCACCGTAACTTCCAGCAATATTTTCGTCAGAGACTAGCAACAAGATTTTTAAATGAATAAATTTAAATTTAAAATCGAAAATTGGGATAATTTAGAGAAATCATGATCAAATTAACACTATATATTCGAGATCATAAATTATAATCTCTAAAGTTTTTCACGCAAAATTCGCATTCTATGTTCATCTATTTACTTACAAGTAACCATGTGTTATATTTAATTTTCATATTGGATATTTCTGACAAAAATTATTTTGCTATTCAAAATTGGATGCAGTTTTTTACTTAAATATCTGGACCCTTGTCTCAGATGCATTGTAACATACATTTAATTATAATCAAATTCCTGATCACACGTTAAGACCAAATATTCTGTCCTATTCAGCTGAATTCAAGCAAAGTAAAAAATAATCAAATTAATTAACAGACAATGTCATCATGAGATATTTCATTTTGAATAACAATAGAATTAGTGAATTCTATATATTATATAGTCTTCTATCAATGCCAAGAGTTTGGGTCTTGTCGACTTGATTCAGCTTTGACTATTTCTTAGAAATTAATAAATTATCAAACTGCTTATCGAAATCATGGGTCAAGTTGTGTTATATAGAAAGATGATGAAATTAAAATTTGAAAAATTTATTAATATAAACAAGTAAAACAAACGTAAAATAACTAATTGGTGATATTTTTTGTAATGGAAAAAAACTAATCTCAACTTACACCAATTGTTGCTGTTACTAGATGATTTATTAAATTTATTTCATAAAATAAAATATCCAATTCACCCTTCATGTCTCAAAGAGAGTTTCTCTGCTCTAAACGTGAAGCCATCCCTCTGAATGGTGGATAAACTGATAAACATTTTAGATAAATCATCAAGTTAAAAAGTAAACTGTTCTGTTAATGATGTAAAACATTGGAAAAAAACCTGGTAAACTTACACATCATTTTCTGGGAAGCATATTGGGAACTATTTGACCAACATTTATTCATTGGATTTTGATGAAGATGTCCAGAGTTTGAATGTGATTGAATGTTGAATTGATTTTCATGAGACGAGGAGGAAATGTTATTCAACTGATTATTCATAGATGACCAATTCTCAAAAGTATTTCCTGAATTTCCACCTAAAAGTCAAAATGAATTATTTTTTTTAATTAAGGGGCCTTTTTTTAAAGGAAGAGAAATTTATCATACCATGATTTTGCATGAGATTTGCATGGTTATTTCCCAGTCTGTTTTGGTAGTTTTGAGTGGAGCCATTAGCCCAACTATTATTTGTTGCAGGCCAATTAGAAGCAGGACCGTTAGCTGGAAAAGATTTTTGTTCAATAGTTGTTGAATTTAAATTATAATATATTAGTTATTATCAAATTAATTATTATTTAACAAGATTTACGCCTATTCATGTCGTGAAGTATGGTGCTTTGCTGATGTTGTTCCAGATAATAGGAGTTGTGAGTTTGATTGGACATTCGATTCATGGACCAATTACGACCAGAACTGTTCATTTCTGCGTTATGAGCTAATCCATGATTGTAACCTGTTTGTGGAACAACTATATAATTTTATTAAAAACCAGTCATTTTAAAATAGATCAAAGGGCTAAAAATTACTTTGAGAACTGTGGGTAGTGGGAAATATGTTGTGTTGGGACTGAGTAACAGTGTTTTGATGGCCTAACTGGTCAACGTGGGAATTTTGGCCGACACCAGTCCAAATCATAGCCTAAGAGAAACAATGAATCGAAAAATAACTCGCATACCTGAAGAGAATGATTTGAACTAAGTTGGTTATGGCTCGGATAATTGGGAGAATTAGCTAGCGTTGAATTTACTAAAGAAGTGTTTGGATTATTTGCAAATGAAATACTAGATGCTGGCCAATCACTGGGGGCTGATGACCGAGGAAACATGCTATTCCACTCAAGCCAACCTGGTCGATCTAAATTATTCATAAATAAGCTAGTTATGCTTACACATTGGATTTTTGACAGGCATTCTCCCGAAAATTCCATTATTTTTCATGTTTATCGATGAATTTAATATTTTATTTTGATTAGGATAACTGGGCATTGACTTGGTTGGATTAGGTGGTTCCATTGCTTTAATTTCCACCTGTTTTCCCTTGATAACAAGATAATGTAGAGATATCAAATGCTTAACGACACTATCATCCTTAAATCCAACAAATGCAAAGCCTCGATGTCGATCTTTTTCTGGAGATGTTAACAGGTTAACTTCTGTAACTTGACCAAACTGAGAAAAGTAATTTCGGATAACCTCTTCATCATGGTTAATTGCGATTCCCCCGACAAAGATTTTGAATAATCTACGATTCTGAAAAAATATTAAAAATTCTCTTTACTTTTCCCTTCATATTAATATTACAACGTTTCGGATCAACTTCTTTTAAATCAATGATGTGTTGTTTTTGAGCCAAGACATCGTCTACGCTATTGGTATTCTTAAATTTAACATAGCCGAATCCTCTAGACCTATTTGTACGATTGTCCATCATAACCAGGGCTTCTTCTATTTCCCCAAAGTTAGAAAAGTATTTTTCCAAGGATTCTAAGATAAATAAGAAAACCAAAAGCTCACCATTTGTTGTAGATTGATGCAAGCCGCCAACAAATAATTTTCTTAAGAATCAAATATTAAATCTTACCCAAATTCATTTCCATGTTGATCAAGGTTCATTTTATTACGAAAATTATTACTGTAAATGATTTTACTAAATTAAACCTTGAGCTTAGATGGTATGACAAAACAAAAAAAACTTGAATAGTTGAAATTTTTAATGATTAATACTTTCAAAAATTTTCTCAATTATAACAAAAAATTTTTAAACATGAATGTCATACATATTCCTGCACTTGAGGATAATTACATGTATTTAGTTATCGATGAAGAAACTAAAGTTAATTTATTTGCTTTATATCTAGGATTGTTTTGCGATAGATCCAGTGGAAGCTCCCAAAGTTATCGAAACTATAAAAAATTCTAATCTGAATCTCATGGGCATTTTAACTACGCATCATCATCTAGATCATAGCGGAGGAAACCAAGAAATGCATAAGAATTTTCCTAATATTCCAATTTATAGAGGAAATAGTGATAAGGTCAATCTTTCATCGGATACTATTGTCAATGATCGTCAAGTATTAAAACTCGGAAATAATGTTACAATTGAGTGTATAGCTACTCCTTGCCATACTCTCGATCATATTTGCTATCAGGCCAAATATAAAAATGAGTCAGCTGTTTTCACTGGCGATACAATGTTTCTAGCTGGATGTGGAAAGTTTTTCGAAGGCAACCCTAGTCAAATGTATACTGCTCTGATTGAGAAACTCTCAAAACTGCCTGATGAAACTAAAGTATATTGTGGTCATGAATATACTCAATCTAATCTCAAATTCGCTGCCCATATCGAGCCTGATAATAAAGATATTTTAGCAAGAATAGAGAAGGTTGACCAACTTAGAAAATCAAATCTTCCTACTATTCCTGGTACTATTCGCGAAGAAAAGCTCACAAATCCTTTTATGAGAGTTGACGAGCAAATAATGCGAGAAAAGTATCCATCAATTGATGGAATTCAAATTATGCAGTTTCTGCGCAAAGCAAAGGACATTTTTAAAGCCAATGAGAATTAATTTATAAACTGATTTAGTCATAAAAGTGAATTTTGTACTAGAATCATTTATTATTATTTCTTGTTTAAACTAAAATGAGCAAAGTTGAATCCATCTATCATCTTGAATAAGCTGGTTGTATACGTTTTTGGTTACAATGTATTTTTACTTTTTTAATCATCATTATTGTAAATTTTTGATTAATCCATCCCGGCTCTGGTTACGATTCGGTAAATCATCAATCTAAAAGATTAAATGGAATTATTAGTTTGGAAAATTTAACAGAATTATTCTGAATGAATTCAAACTTCAAAAATATGACTGGGAATGAAAAACATGAACGAAAATATTTGACATTGAAATACACTAGGAGCCTCAACCATGTCCTGTTCATTTTTTCATGCTCAGATTGAAATTTTTATTGATTTTATTCTCAAGGTACGTTTAAATGAGAGAAATATTGATCGTCGGAGTCAAGAAAAATGATGAATTCTGAAATCTCGAAAATAACATATGACAATGTGATTTTAAGTAAAAATTATAAAAATAAAATATTAAAAACCTTACTTATTAGTAGTCACATGAATTATAATACTATATTCGTTGAGGTATTCCAAAAAATAAATACTTGATATGGTAGTAGAGATTTTGAGGCTAGCCGCTCGAGAAAAGTGTGGTCGATATTATACAAACTACAGGAAATGGTATATAATTGATAGCTAACAAGGAATAGAATATGATATTCTGTATTATTACATGCATTGTCAAGGTTTATAGGAGTAATGAAAAATATTCCCAGTCAATTCGTTAGTTTGAAATGGAAAATCTCTTATTTGAAAATAACTGAGGTTTTTTTAAAATGAGGCCATGATGGGTATGAAAAAGTTTTTCCTTTTTACGCATAACAGAGAGATATTTTCCTAGCCAATTTAAGGGGAACAATTGAAATTCTATGGCCTCTAGTTAAGAAAGCTCTGGTTATTTTCAAGAATGATTATTTAAAAAATTATTATGTGAACTCATGCAGAAAATAAATAAATGTGGTGTTGAAATTATAAACGTACCAAACGTAGCAATGCACAAATAAAGCTGGTCGTCTGACTGAAAGCATATCGCATCCCGAATAACATAGTGCGCTATATAGAGTTTATTCCGAGGAATTTTTAAGGCAAGAAACAAAGGAGCATTATGCAAGGTATGAAAAAATTGATAAGAACTTTTTGAGTTTAGATGTTCGTGTAAAAATAATACAATTTCAATCGAATGTACCTTGATCATTGTTCACTCTAATGAAAAGCTTACGATCAAGGTTTCTATCATGAGTATAAAAAATTCTCTATATTCTACTTGTCACAGACGAGGGAAGAAAGTGAGATGGACACACATGTAAAAATACTCAAAATAAATAATAATGAATTTAGTGACAACAAAACACAATTTCTAAAGGGAAATTTTACTTCGAATGTAAATTTTTCCTAACTTATACATACACACACACCTGTGTAGAATAAAATTTTTTTCTTTTCTATTCAAGGACAGGAATATATCTATTATTGAGATTAGTAAATTTAAATCGTAATTAAAAATAAAAACTCAACTCTTTTAATAATGATAACAACGACAATATAATATTACGTAAATAAATACCTTTAATCTCGATTCGAATAAATCTTAAACAAAACTGAAATAGCGAAAGGAAAAATGACGCAATAAAATTTCAAAAATAAAATCAACCGGTTTTCTAGGGTGTTTGTAGTATTTTATTGACTCGAGGGCTGAGGATTGTCGGAAAAATTTAGTACCTTTTAGGACTTCTGAGTTTACTTCGGAAAAATTTCTTCTCTGCATGTCCAGGATCTTCTTCACTTATGTCAAATATTGCTGATTCAATGTTTGAATCTGTCATGGAAATATTGCTGGCTTCATTTTGGAACATTGCTGAATGGGGGAAATTTTTTATTTCATCAATTTTATGTTTTTTTTTGCGGGAGCAGGCCATTTGCTTCTCCTCAAATATTCTGCATGTGGCTATATCAACGGCACTCGAAGCTATTAGTTTAGCATCTAATTTTATTTTACGATTTTCCAAAACTGACGAGGAATCTAGACTTCCAGTAGCTAACGCACTGTCATCAAGGGAATCAGTCATTTTTATTTCTGTTTCAAGCTTTTCAATCGGCTGTGAAGCACACCTTCTTGAGGGTTTCTCACTCTCCTCTTTGTCAGATTCCACAGAATCTTTTGTCATTGAGTCAACCATAACGTTGCTAATTGTGGGACCAGTTCCCCTTGGGAGTAAATTTGATCTGAATACGCTCTCTCGGCCAAAGATTTGAGAACGATCTGAGACATCATCTTCATCAATTGACTGCTGATGGAAACCATAACTAGATGAGGCTGAGATGGGTCTACTTCCATCAACTTCGATTGAATCGATCTCTCCGAGAGAATCAGTTTGTTTGTACTTGCTAACGACACTCTTTGCCTTTTCAATTATATTTGAAACCCATTTAGAACGATAATCAGGAATTTCTAGGTTTTCATTTTCCGAGTCAGACTGAGATTCTGACATGAGAGATCTATGCATAATTGAATCGACAATCGATCCAGATTGTCCCAACGAATCAGCATCATCATCGGCTTCGTGATCTAAAGATCTGGTATCCAGAGCCATCGCAGTGTTATCAGTGATCTGACTTCCATCCATTTGACTTTCTTTGAAGACAACAGTTTCGTCTGCCTTAGAACTTGTCATTTCTTCATAAATGGTAGAAATTGGCCTACTTCTAAACTCAGCTTCTAGTCTGATCGCTTCCAGGTCAGCTTCCAAGTTTTCAAACTCTGATAACGAGGCTTCACTTCCTTTCATATTTGAAGAAGATGACTTTAGCAAAGAAGAATTACTATCAGCGAAGCGTTTTTCGAGCATTTCGAATTCTTTGAGAGAGTTGGACGTACTACTGCTATTAGTTCCAGAAGAAGAAAGAGGCTTTGCCTCAGTTGATTTGAGACTTTGGAACCCGTGTTCTGATTGGGATGGTCCGATTTGCCTATCATTTTCTGATTTTTTGTTTGAAAATTCTGATAAACTTCCACCAAATTGAGGAAATGATTTGAGTTGAGCAGAATTTAGATTTTCTTGACTGAAGTGATCTCCCTTAGGAGAAATAAGGTCTTTAAGAAGCTCTTTCTTTGTTCTTTCAACATCAAAGAATTCAGAGTTGACATTTTCGTTAGAGGGTGGAAGGAGTATGTCTTTTCCCAAAGAGTTTATTCGAGATGATGCGCTAACAATACTATCATTTGATTTATTTATATGCGAGTTAGAGAGTTCGGATATGGGAGACAACTGATTACTGTGGTCATCATCAGACTGAGCTTGGATAGGAATATTTTCCAATTCGTTAGAAAATTCTTCGAGACTATCAGCTTGCGATAAATGATCATCGGGGACAATTCCTTGAATATTATGCGTGAATGAAGAAAGAATATGTTGAGCATCGAAAAATGAAGAGGAGGCAGGTTTTGATGCTTGATCCTCGTTTTGAGATGAATGATCATTGAAATCGACAGATGAATCATCATCTGAGGAAAATGCATTTTTGGGAGGTATCACATAAGGTTCAACAAAATAATTATCAGTGGTCTGATTAGCGATAAATTTAGAAAATGAACTCGTTTGTTGACGTGAAGTATTATTATGTTGTATTGGACTGAATTTTATTATGGGAGAGATTTCTAAGACTTGATACTGTTGCTCAAGACCGTAGTCCCTATCACCAGTGATGTGTTCTTTGGAAGGCTGAGCTTCGTCTGCGAGGGCCTCCTGCTCGGCGCTCTCCTCATAGAGGTGCTGGTCGAGGCGAGTCTCGGCTTTCTCGATGGACTCGTGCGCGATGGTCTTGGA
>SSNU01003071.1:0-10290 GCA_012064415.1 Gyrodactylus bullatarudis
ACATATTATTGGCCACAAGAATGCTTAAACGTCATTGGTCTAAAAATAAAATGCATTTTATAACTTATTAAACGGTGCTTTGTTGTAGGATTGTGTCGATCCCTAAGCTCACAAATCTCTCAAGGTACTATAAAGAACACTTTCTGAATTTCTAATTAATTTTTTAGTCTATATACCCGGTTAAAGTTGATAAATAGAGAATAAAAGCCTTTAAGAGGAGATGTCTACTAAGTTAGTGAGAAATAACTCTAACCAGTTGAAACCCTGAATTAAGGCAAGAAGATGAAGTCAGATCGTTCCAAAATTGTCTCATTCGACTATAATCAATGATTATTAATCATTCACAAATTTCTTCCAAACACTAAAAATTTGCTCACATAAATAGAGAATATTGATTTTGCAAAATGACGCAAAAGAGGCAAATATTCATGATGTTTTCTCCGCCAAATTAAAGACAATTCCTCATGACTCTCAAATTTTTGATAGGTAACAAATTCTGAGATCTTTATCATTATTTTCATGAACTATCTCGTTTTCGATAAAGCTTCTCTAAGAACCTCAAAAGTCTTCTCAGATTTTCAAAAGTGTATATTAATTTAACAAACAGAATTTATTACAATACATATTAATTTGTTTAAAATTTACTATTACTGGAAAGAATAATTAGAAAAATTTCCAGTTATTTTCCAGCTACAGTAATTTTCTGAAGCTTATTTTTGAAGATAAAACTTAAGGAATCTATTAAATAGCCGAAATATTTCTGATTTTAGTGATTGAATAGTAAAAATTCATTGAAAATTGAGCGGCGATTTGAAAAATTTTGAATGACTTGGCGAAGCATTTTCGACAAATGCTCCTACACAAAATACAATAATCTGATCAGTAGTGCTTAGAATTGATAGTTCTATCAGAAAAGTTGGTACTAATATGAGGTTACAAACATCACCCTATTCTATTGTATATTACAGCGAATAATGTAGTATTCGTATTTTATTGTCATTGCCGGGACTTAAGAATATCTGATAATCGTAAAATATTTTTAATAATGAATTGTTGTATTTAATATGGTAGCATTAATATTAAAACCCTTTTGATACCAGAGGTCATATATGACCTCTATGTTCAAACAACTTTTTCCAATGATTTAAAAAAAAATAAGGGAAAAAGGATGCCGAAAATGTGAGGAATAAGCGCTTTATTTCAGGCATACTCATCAGCCTCTTACATGCCATATATATAGTACAAAGAAAATTAAAAATTGATCTGATTGGCTCTCTTTAGGTGTTTGGGGGCGGGGTAATCTGTATATTATCACATTGTTTTTTGGATTTTTGGTACATTAATTGGTATTCCCACGGTGGGAATCCCACCCTAGGGTGTGAGTAAATAGAAATAAAGCGCTTATTTCTCACACTTTCGGCATCCTTTTTCCCTTGTTATGCTCTCAACGTTTGCACAACTAACCAATGATATTAGGAATCAGTTACAAACAACAGATTTAAAAAAAGTTTTTCAGGATTCTTTTTTGATAGTATATCAAAAACTATCTAAGTTTTCCATCATACTATATTTTTGCAAGCCAGGAATAAGAATGCCATTGATATTTGAGCTTTTTCCAAGAGTAGAATTCCTAAATTCATGATCCTTTTTGATCGAAATTATTATAATTATCAATGTTCAGAGATCATATGATTCATGTAAAGTAAGAATGGGGTAAGATTCAACCCGATTTAACCTTCAATATCAAATTTCTTCGGTAATCAGATCGAATGGAATTTATAAGATAACCCTTTTGACATTAACTGAGTGTTCTTAACAATTGATTTCCGAATGAATTCTCTCATTGGCGAAATTTCCCTTTCAACTACTCAGTACACACCAGTAGATGGGAATTTAAAAATAAATCAGATCCTGATGAAATTATGTGAAAGAAAACATATTAATGAAATTTCGCCATAGTAAATGATTTTCATCATCCCATTTTCATTAATTCTGTGAGAAAATTAAACTTAAATCTTTCTTCGTTTAGCAATGTTATCGAAATTGATAAATTTCCTGTTAATATATTTACTAGACAATAAAGTGAAAATTATTTGTACCAAATACACATAAGTATTTTACCAATTTTTTAAAATAAAAATCTTATTAGAAAATTTAATTTTTAATGCATTTTAACAAATTTAGATGGTTAATACATTAGACCTGGACTAGCTAACTTTTAATAAGTACAATTCCAATTCAATTACAGCATTATTATTAATTTTCTAATTTTACATACTTTTTTCTAAAGATTTTATATTCTTGGTGAAATGTAATGTATTTACATTGAGATTTTTAGCGGTCATTTAAAGCATAAAATTGAAGAAGAAACTTGATTTAAAATAAAATCGTCTGTTTCATCGTGATAATATAATACATTTCTTGTAAATTAAATTACTCTTTTGCGTTGATTAAAAGATAATAGAAAAATGATTGATATATATTTTTTGTCTTAAAGCCGACGACAATAAGACGCGTATTCCATCTCTAATGTCCTTTGACTATCCGATTATAATCTTCAATGATGTATCATGACGAAATTAAACATCATCTTTTGCAATTGAACTGATACTTTTTTGCTAAACCTTTGGAGAGAATCATGAGAACTGGTCGGATTTGATCTTTCCCTATTCAATTTTAGTTCAGCTATAGAAAAACTTAAAGTCTTACATCGGATCTTTCCTTCTAGACGAAAAGTGCAGAAATTCAGAAAAATAATACAGAAAATTTTTGGCAAATTATTCTATGAAATTTAAAGATTTTATCAGTAAAATACCGAACAACCTAATGCCTAATTTCGAAATGACTCAAGGTTTTCTGTAACAAATTGATTAATCGTTAAACCCTTTCGGTACCGATAGAGAAAGATTTTGCAAATTATCAATTTCTAATCTAGGTCAGAATCCGAATAGACTCTTTAGGAGAATTCGAATGATGTATGAAGCATATGGACCAAAACCCACTTATGTACTGGTTACAATAGAAACAATTATTTTTTGTCAGGATGGAAAATTAACTGAATTTAATTTCAAAATATATCTCTCCTATTCATCTTCAACCTGTTGATAATCCGAATTCACGCCAAGGCTGTTCACTCTGTTCTACTCTAGCATTATATTTCTTCAATGACTTGAAGAGAAGACCATGTTATCCTCCATAGTGAATATTTTAAATTAAAGATTTTTAAAATATCATAATCCTTGTTTTTTTATTCATGGTCGAAAAAGGTTAAACTAAAATTATTTGTGAAAAGTAAGACAAAATGATTAAAGAAACAAGGCCTGTGAATAAAATGAACCGTCCATTCCCTGATTTCCCATTTTCATGGTGAAGGTTTCAGTGAAAACTCAGTGAAAAGGATAAATATTTCCCATTTTTCCGGGAAAATAAACGATTTTCCATTTTCACTAGTGATTTCCGTCCATTCACTGATTTCCCATATTCACGGCCTCGCTTTTTCGGATTTAGCTTCTTTTGTTTGACTGAAAACAAATTATTAACAGTTCTACATGAGCATCCGATTATTTTAGCTATCTTCCGATTGCTTGAGCCATCTTGTTTTAATTTGTTGACAAAATCTCTATCACAGCCTCTCAGCTTCGAAAATTTCAATTTTTTAACGAACATTTTTGAACTATGTTTAGTTTATTGGCGATAATATATTTGAATGTATTGAATGAATGTACTGTGTAAGAGATATAATGAAAATTCAGAATTCAAAGTCTAATTCTAACTGGGAAAAAAGGTGATTGAAACTGAATACTTTTAATTTTTCGTTTTGAAATTTAATGAGATATTGTAAATTTGTATTTATGAAAATATGAATGAACTCTTTGTACGAGTAAAAGTAATTTCTGATAGAAACGAATATTCTCTATCGAATGGGTCATCTTTCCATTTTCAATAACTTTTAATACGTGATTTAGAGACAATTTCTAGTGAATACTTTTATTTTTTCTACCACTATATTATAAACAGTAACAGAATTGTTACCCATTCTATGTCTTGGAAATTGTAAGTTAAAATTTCTAACATTCTAAGAAAGCTAACTACATATTGCTATCTTCACTGGTTTTCTAACGGTACCAAAAGGGTTAAACCATACGCCGATTTGAACATAAATTAATTAAGATAATTATAATTGTGAGTTACATAAAGAGGAACATTCGACAATCCTTGAGAAATCATTGCTTGTCCACCTTCTCTAAACCGTGAACATTTTCAAGAGAAATAGAATCACTAAAACCCTTTCGTACTTGATTTGATACCAAATAGATTTGATATGAATAAAGCTAAGTGATATGAAGTTGAGAATTTTTACGAAAACCTCGTTTTTCCCAAAAATTCGTTGAAGATTGTTTGTTGCCCACTTTTACGATTTGAAGAAAAAGAAATTCTGGAAAAAAATTTTACTCATGAAAAATATGGTCATTTTTCCGAACTTTGAACTGAAAATTTTTATTGATTTCAAATTGAGAGAGTGATCGAAAGTTGCTTTTCAGGACCACAATAAGACTAGGAAGCCAAATATGCTGAATCTGTTCTGGTTAGATATATGTTCTTTGGTATCATTTTTTTAATTGGGCAAACGTAGAGAGCATTTTAAGAATAAAAAGGATGCCGAATGTTGGAGGAATAAGCGCTTTATTTAAGGCATACTCATCAGCCTCTTACATACCAAATAAAGCTAGTTAATATGAAGATGGGAATTTATGATTTTTTCAAAATTCTCAATTTTTTTCATCAAAAATTCGAACTCGAACTAGATTTTTTGGAATCTAGATCATGAGGCTCTATTTCACGATGCGGAGAAAAAAATTGAAAAAAACCCCCTTTTTTAAGGCAAATTTGGAATCTTGAAGTAGCGCCAAATTCCCATTTTTTGAACTTTGAGTTGACAATTTTTGCTGATTTCTATGTTAGAGAGTGATCAAAAGTTGATTTGATCACAATTAGTCAAAAAAACCGATTATCATCATAAAAATTTTGATAAATTCGTAATTTTTCAAGGATCTTGAAATATCATCGACTTTCAAGTAGGGAAAATTATCAAAAAATCAAAATTCGATTTTGACACGATTATGGGGTGATTCTCAAAACCATATTCAGCATATTTGAATTCTTTGACTAATTGTGATCCTAATCAACTTTTGATCGCTCTCCCACATTGAAATCAACAAAAATAATAATGTATACTAAAACACAAAGAATTAAAAACTTGGAACTGATTGGCTCTTTCTATTGATGAGTATATATTTGGCTGATAAGTATGCCTGAAATAAACCGCTTATTCCTCTAATTTTCAGCATCCTTTTTATTCTTAAAATGAATCTGTTTTAATCCATAACTTCGTTATCGTTTGGGAGACGAATTTCGTATTTTGGTCATTTTCACTACTTAAAAATTAATGAAATTTCGAAAAATCGAAATCTCTCAAAAATGGTGGATCTTTCGAAAATGTGTCGGCGATATTTGGCTTCCTAGTCTTATGTGATTCTGAAAAGCAACTTTTGATTACTCACTTGAAATCAATAAAAATTTTCAGTCAGAAAATAAATTTGAAATACATTTTGATTTCCAGTGGTTTTAGTTAAAATTTTTTCAATGTAATTCGAACATCAATTATTTACGTTTTTTATATTGAAATATTAAAAAAAAGGTATACAGAATAAAGGCAAGTAAAACTGAACAATAGCTGGTTCTTGTGGTATTTCAAATGTTATAAAATGAATAAATGGCAATGAAATGAGAGTAAAGGTTCAACAGAAACTCTAGTCACTAGAGTCAGTAAGGTTCTCACAATCAGATAATTTGTATTTTGAGAATATTTATAGAAGGATTTTAATAAAAAAATAGATTTATATTTTAAATTTCTAAGAGAATAATTGCTATCCGCTGTAGAGAAAAAACAGAATTTTTCTAACTAAAAATTCATATTTGCGTACCCAGAGAGGATGAAGCCCTGAGACAGATATGGGTGCATTGTTAGAGTCTAAATGGAGAAAAATTGAGTGCAGAAATCTATATTGAACCCGTTGAATAGATATTGGGAATTAAAAAAAAATTTTCAGAATTTTTCTTCAAATCGTGAAAGCGGACAACATGAGTAGGAATCCAAAGAATATTTAACATATTGGAATTTTTGAAGAAAAAATGAGGTTTTCGTAAAAATCATAGATCTCCAACTCCATATCAACTAACTTTAGATATCTCAGCGTTCTTAGGATGTTTTCAGTATGTAGTATGGAATTTACCCAAAATTTTCTGCAGAATTTGCACTGTGTGAGATCAAATGTATTAGAATTGTTCAACTTTCTAAGTATCAGAAGGTCAGAGAAGAAATACACATAGAGCTTTTGAAAGTATTCATCAAAAAGCAGAAATACCGAATAAAATCTTTGGCATTCACCAATCATTGACCCTACGAAGTTTGTTTCTTTTATCAAAAAAATGGAATCACGTGAATTGTAGATTTATTTGTAAACAAAAAATTAAATTGAGAAGTAGAAGTACTTTGTTTGTGTTTCAGAATTACAGAGAGAGAGAAAAATTATATTTGACCGAATTAATAAAAAAATATAGCTTTGAAATTTTTTAATGAATACTTAATTTTGACCCAATAAAATTATTACTTCAAAAATATTTTTTCTACAATGCCAGGTTATACAGATACAGAATGATATGTGTAATACATACATAATACTGAACGAAAAAAATTCTTTCAACTATACTTTTTTATCTGCTGTATACACATATAAATTTATAATTTTTCAACAAATTTCATTAAAACAAGTATAGTTATGCAAATATGAGGAGGTTCCGAATCCAGAATATTTTGCTAATTGGACTCTTACTTATCATTCACTTGCAACCAAGGAGGTTAAACGATGTCTTGACGTCTGGGATTAGAAATATTTTTAGTTTATCACCAAAAACTGACAATGTTTCAACAATCTCTCATGATAGGCCTAGTATAGAGTTGACAAAAAAACTTTTCAAGAAAATGCAAGAGGATTATGGCATTACATATAGAAATTCTAGCGAAGAAGAGGAGAGGTTGTTCATATTCAGGAAAAACTACCTAGATGTTTACAACCACAACAAGAGAGGAGATAATTCCCTAAAGTTGAAGTTGACAAGAGGGCTCTTTCTAACTGAGAGAGAACACGAAGATTTGTCCAAGGCGTTGCTTGAAAAGAGTTCTGACAATGTCACGGAAATTTCCGACAAGGAATTCGATGTGGCATGGAAAAATTTCAAGAAGAAATTCCAGAAGAATTACTCCGGCCAGGAAGAAGAGAGAAGGAAAGAAATATTTAGGGAAAAATACAGCATCTATCGTGAAAAGATTGCCAAAAATGCCAATGATAACGAGTTGGAAATCAATGAATATTTTGATCATAAAAATTACGAGATTCGTATCATGCTGGGCATTGAAACAGAGCATGATCTAAACGAAGAACTAGATTTTGATTGGAAACAATTCAAGGAATTCGCTAGTCTGAAGTATGATGCCTTGCCCGAAGAAGAAGGAAGAGACCTGAACTACTTTAAGCAGCTCAATAGATGGGAGAAAAGAAGACTCATTACTAGGGAAGATATGTTGGAGCATATTTTCGAGAAGGAATGGAAAATGGTCGAAGAGAATCTGAAAAAGCGTCAAATAGATGTTACCATGGAGATGAGGGAAAATTATAAAAATCTTTGGAAAGAACGAGAGAAAAGAAATATTGAATATATGAGAGGAAAAGGACTGAAGCCGTCAGAAATAATTCTTTCAGAGTATTTAACAATGAGAAATAAGAAAAGAATCAACTTTTATCTTAGAGACATTGCCATAGACAAATTGCTAAGGGAATATTCGTTGGGAAATCTTGAGGAAGAATGGAGAAAGTTTCTGCAAACTAAACTAAAAATTCCCTACAAAAGTCCTGAAGAGGAGAGAATCCATTTTGAGCTTTTTAAAAGTATTTATCCCAAAGTCAGAGCTCACAATAGACGATTTGGTCAAGGGAAAGAATCGTTTAGCATACAGCTCACTTCAGATAACCTATTGACAGAGAAAGAATCAAAAATTCGAAAGGAACAAATCGATTACATCCTAAGAGAGAATGCTCCAGTTGCTCAACTATCAAAAGAGGAAATCGAATCGATGAAGTTTCAGTTCTTTAAAGAGAGGTATGAAGATGGAAAGAAATACGACAGCTATGAAATGCTCGAAAAAGACATTGCCCAATATGAGAAGGTCTATCCAAGAATAAAGGCTCATAATGAAAAATTCGAGAAAAGGCAAGAACCATTTGCTATTCGTTTAACACCGGACTTTTTACTAAGCTCTGACGAATGGAATGCAGAGCAAAATGTACTAACTGAAGAGTCAAAAGCGGAAGAGGATAACTCTAAACTAGAGGAAGAAATTGAAGAAGAATGGAAAAAATTCCAAGTGATGAATCCAAGAGATGATTATAAAATTCCTGCAAAGGAGAAAGAATATTTTCAGCTGTTCAGAGTGAACTATCCATTAGTGAAGGAACACAATGAGAAATATGAGAGAGGTGAGGAAACCTTCAAATTAAAACCATCATCAGACTGGATTTTGACGACCAAGGAAGCATTAAAGAAATATGGTCTCTATATAACAGAAATACCTACGCCTGAGGAAGAAGTAGAAAGACAATGGAAGAATTTGATGGAATTACAACAACAAGATACAAAGAATGAAGAGAAATTAAAATTGTTTGTTGAAGTCTGGAGAGATGTTGAGGAAAAAATTGATAGTGTGGGAGAAAAAAATGAAGATGAGAGGACTGAAGAGGAACTATTGAAAATGTTGGACCAGAAAGGTGTCAGTAACAATATCCCAATTATAAAAGATGTTGAATTAGGTCGATTATGGTCAGATTACACAAAATTCAAAAAAATACAAACTGATGATGAAGAAAAAAAAACAGTAAAAATTTACTTCGATAAGGCAATGAGGGAATTAAAAAGAAATTTGGCAAAGAAAAAATTGATCGGAAAAATAGCAGAGAAGAAAAACGTGCATTCAATAAAAAATATGAAGAAATTAAGAAATATGTTAGTGATGGAATGGGAAGAACTCTCTGACGACGAGATCAAGGCTGAGTGGAACAAATTCAAGGAAGAACAACTCGAGAAGCCCTACGCCAGCCCTGAGGAGGAGAAGAAGCGCTTCGAACTCTTCAAGACCGCTTACCCACGCCTCAAGGCTCACAATGACAGATTCGCTAAGGGCCAAGAGACCTTCAGCATGCGCCTGACGCCAGACAACCTTCTCACTCCCGAGGAATCAAAGGCCCGTCAAGGTCTCCTCTCACCCATTGACAAGGGAGCTGCCCCCGTCGCCCCAGTCTCTGACGACGAGATCAAGGCTGAGTGGAACAAATTCAAGGAAGAACAACTCGAGAAGCCCTACGCCAGCCCTGAGGAGGAGAAGAAGCGCTTCGAACTCTTCAAGACCGCTTACCCACGCCTCAAGGCTCACAATGACAGATTCGCTAAGGGCCAAGAGACCTTCAGCATGCGCCTGACGCCAGACAACCTTCTCACTCCCGAGGAATCAAATGCTTTTCTCCGCGTTCTTCACCTCACTGGCTCCTATTCTTCTCCAATTTTAAACTCTAAGAATGGTCCTAGCCTTCTTCAGCGTCGTTGGCTCGATGATAGTCCCCGATCTGTATTTTCTCTTTATTCCTTCATACCAGAATCCGAATATAAACTACATTGGGATACCTTTATTAAAAATGATTTCTTCAGTCAATTTTCTGATAACAGTCATCTTCTCAAACGTTACTCCCTCTTCAAAAGGTCATACATCCGTGTGCAAGGTCATAATCGTAGGTTTGATCTTGGGCAAGAGTCACATCGAATTTCTCTCAACCCTGATGATCTACTCTCAGAGGATGAACGGTCGGCTCTCTTGGAATTAATTCAGTCATCAGTTGATCTTCCAGAATCTTTAACTCTTTCAAACGAGAAAATCAACTTAGCTTGGATCAAATTCAAGTTTGAATTCAAGTATCACACATGTTCCTCATGCACTTCACGTGAATTTGTAATTTTTAAACAACTCTTGCATGTTCAAGACCACATCAATAGAATGTACGCAAAAGGTTCTCTCCCATATTTCCTATATATTACTCCTTATTACATTGAAAACTTCCTACCCTTGCCGCCCACATCTAATGAATACTATCAAAATCAATGGGTAGACTACAAATCGAAATATGA